>VXBZ01005606.1:829201-848886 GCA_013399135.1 Heliornis fulica | reverse complement strand
AAAAAAAAAAAAAAGCAGCTAAACTCAGAGAACTGTGGAGCTGCTGTAAAATTCTGAAAATGCTTTTCTCATTCATCTTTTATTATTCCCTCAAATTAGATGGAAAGTAAGTTACTAGCTTCACCCTCACCCTTCTCCGCCCTATCATTTAACCACAGTAAAGGCTGATTTATAACAACAGTAACTTCTGTACTATCAGACATCTACAAGTTTTTCAGTCTGCAATTTTACCTCACATGAATAGATACTGCAGACTTAACACGCTTCAAAAAGTTAGAACCATTTTAATGAACTACTTCTAATGTGACTACCCGTCTGAGAACATGCAGTTCTTTCAAATGTGCTTCCAAGTGAAATAACACTTCTGAGATTTATTAGAACACGCATATTTTTTCCTGAAAATACAGCAGGATTGTGCTTTAATTATTCTTAAATATTTCAAATGTCTTTTGACCCAAGCTTCATTTAAAAATTAAATGCAAAATTGTCCATTTCTGTATTTATTGTTTTCAGTCCTATGGATGTTCTCCATTAGGATAGTCCACCTCCAATTAGAGATTTCCTAAACCATTTCACAAACCTTCAAGATGGAACACCTATTGTTCTGATAAAATGTTTGTTTAGAAAAACCTCCTTTTTTAAGCACAAGCTCCCTGGTGTCAATTTTGCCACCTTGGTAGATGCTTATATATGAGTCACAAGCCTCGGAACAAAATCTTTGTATTGGGAGCCTGACTGAGGCACTGATAGTAATATGCATATTTGTGTTTCACTTGGTGACCTCGTATCTGCTACTTTTATGGGAATATCAAATGCTTTTCGTTATTGCATTCAATTTCTGTCTTATATTTCAAGCCATGTCTAAACTCTGCTTCTTGAGGCTCATGCTGATGTGTAAACAGAACGTTCCTTTATGAATCATACAGAGATGTCAGCACCATGGGTCTTTGGTAAAGTTCACACACTTGATAAACCTAAACCTTAAGGGACTTTTTCTTGGGTCTGTGAGAGCAAAATGGCACATTTAAATCGATTCTGTTTACATTCAGTGCACAAAGGACACTTATTTTTATACTCTGATACACCTCAGTATCAGGAGGTGAAACATCAAGAGTACTAAAGAATAAAGGTGGTCACGGACATTCCACCCAACACATACACTTCATTGTACACGAGTTGCCATGCCAGGGTTAATCCCATTTTTAGCTCTGTGGCTGGAAGCCTGTAGGGACTGTGGTGTCTCCACACAGCTGTGTTACATAGACAGCCTGCAGAACTGTCATTGGGCCGGCAGATTTACATGGTAACACACTGTTTTGGAAAAGCATTGAAGTTTAATTAAGGTTGTCTGTTTGGTTGTTGGGTTTTATTTTCAATTAAGTGACAAGGAGAACTTAAAAACTGACATGAACAGCGTGAGGCCCATCACCACGTGATTCCTGTTTCAGTCCATCCATTCCCCACTTAGAAAATGCAGGCCGAGTCTTTTGAGCCTGTTTCCTAAATCATAGAATGTGTTAGGTTGGAAGGGACCATTAAAGCTCATCTAGTCCAACCCCTCTGCAGTAAGCAGGGACGTCTTCAATTGGATCACTTTGCTCAGACCTTCATGAAGCCTAACCTTGAATGCCTCCAGGGATGGAACCTCCATAGTCAAGAACTTCTTTCTTCTTCCTAATGTAAACCTACCCTGCTCTAGTTAAAAAAAACATTAATTGCTTCTTGTCATACCACTACATGCCCTTACAAACAGTTCTTCCCCAGCTTTGCTCTAAGTCCCCTTCAGGTACTGGAAGGCTGCTATAAGGTCTTCCTGGAGCCTTCCCCAGGCTGAGCAAGCCCAACTCTCTCAGCCTCTCTTCTTAGGAGAGGTGCTCCAGCCCTCTGATCATCCTTGTGGCCCTCCTCTGGACCTGCTCCAAGAGGTCCATGTATTTCTTGTGCAGTGGGCTCCAGATTTGTACACAGTAGTCCAGGTGGGTTCTCACCAGAGCAGAGTAGAGGGGCAGAATCACCTGTCTCGATCTGCTAGCCACACTTCTTGTGATGCAATACAAGATACAATTGGCCTTCTGGACTGCAAGTTCACATGACCGTCTCAAGATCAGATCAGAACAGGATTCAGGATCAGAACAGGATCTAGTCCAGCAAGATTCTCTGAAACAAAAAAAAAAGAGAAAAGTAATATAGTCTCAGTTACAGTTTTCATATTGCTCTTCACGAGACCAAGATCATTTCATACACACCGACTCAAGACCCCTGGTGCAACTGAAGTGCCAGAGATGTCAGGTGATTTGCTTTGCACATCTCTGCAAAAGAACGTTGGGGACATGAACCCCAAGAGAATTTGCATTTGGAAATTGAGCCCCCTACAGAAATGCAGGGAATGTGCTGGAATGAAAAGACTTTTCCCTCACTCCGGCAAGGCAAAACCACAGCAGGAACTACCTTGCAGGTCTGAGCACTATCCGGACTTTTCCAGTGGTACAATGACACGCCCTTACTTAGAGCAGGTCAAAAAGAAACAAGCTTTAAAGCAAAGAAAAGCTTTTATTCAATTTTCTTCCCCAAGTTTTAGATTGGGAAAGATACAGCAGGGAAACCCCAAAATAAGTGAAAACAAGGCAAGGGAAATCATGGCTAAATAGTTACTCTTCCTATTGCACTCACAACAGTTGAAGAACCGAGGGCAGGCTCCTCATAATAGGGTGAGATATATACGACACGACAGAAGGGTTTGAGTGGACAGTAATACAAGTGTTACAGAGCAAAAAGATGAGTTATATTCCCATCAGTGTGAGACCTGCTGACATGGTTTTAAACAGCACGGCTCTTACTTAAAATGAGTGTTAAAACAAGGTAATTAGCCTGGATTGTAGCACATCTCATTTTCCTAGTGTTAATGATCAGGATTGCAGGAAGAAAAACAACAAAAACCATAAACACTGTGCAAGCCAATATGGGAATACCCCCACAATTTGTGGGCAGAGCACCCCGTTTATTGCAAGGGCATTATTTGTGACTTTCTCTCATGGTGTTTGAAGGGGTAAGAAGATTACCCTTAGCTATATCATAGTTTAAAAATTGTGCAAGAACAAGCTGATTATCAGAATCAGCACAATTATTTTTTTCCTGACTGAAAATAGTTGAAAGCAATAGGAACAAGTATCTGGTGCCAAAACTCCAGGAATATCAGTCCAGCACAGGATTCATCAGGCAGCTCTCAAATTTCAGCCCAAACATTACTGATAATTGTAAAAAAAAAAAAGTTCAGTAACGTGTTTTTAAAAAATTCAAATGCTTCTGTGATTACTGTTTGCCTCCAGATCACAAAGAAGAAGTATCAGAATGCAAAGGGAAAGGTCTGGCAGTCCTGCTGAGCAAGATGAAAACACAAGAGCTGGAAGACTCACAAAAACAACCACTCCCAACCGTGTTTTTTGGTGGGTGGCTCCTTCCTCATTTCCCCAAAGAAGAAATCAGGAAGTGTTCATGCCTTGTTCATTATCCCTATGGGGTTTGAGAGATTCTTCTCAATACTGGTTATTAGAGTATTATTTATTCCTATTTGCTGAGGGTGTCCTCTTGAACTGACTGAAATCAAAGCCACAGTAACCCTCCCCCTCTCCCCATTTTCTGGGGCAGCTGCAGACATCTGTAAGAGCCTGTGGGGGCAGGAGATGAGCTAATCCCCAGCAGTGTCTACAACCACTCTGTGGCTGCTGGGGTGAGTGAGGGTCCCAGGAGGTGTCACAGACATCTCCATCCTGGTCCGGGGCCGCTGAGATCCACCTCCTGACTGTTTGTGTTGCTGAGCTCTGGACTAGCTGGGGCAGACAGGCAGCAGCTTATCACCATTGTCCAAAGAGGGGAGAGATGGAAGGATCTAGGAAGGAAGCCTAGATGCCTGAGTAGTTCCTGGGGTGAGATCTGAGAGAGGAGCAGGGGCTGGGGCTCTGGAGGCAGACAGAGGCACAGGTGTCCGCAGCCGGAATGCCGGAGGGAGGGTCACCTCGCCAGCGTGGGCCCAGATGGCATTGCACATGGCTCTCCCCTTGCCAGAGCCGTGTCCACTGAGGCAGCACCTAAGGTCATGGCAAGGCTTGGCGGAGACCTGACAGAGTAACTCTGTCCCGGCAGTCGCTCAGATTTTTGAAGAGCCGTGGGTTTGCTAATGACGAGCTGGTGACCTTCCAGAAGGCAGCGCCCACCAGCCTTTGTCCTGGGATGAGTGACCTACCTGCTTCCGGGCAAAAATACAAGTAAGTGAAACAAAACTCAGTGGTGCTTCTCCACCTATACCAGAATTATAGGCACAGGGTTGGTCACTCCTTGCTTGGGTGGCCACCTCAGCGTTACCTGGTTTGTGATATGTACCCAGAGCAGCTGGGAAAGTCTGACCAGGGCTTGGAGGCAGCAGCTCTCACACTTTTGCACCAGGCACAGAGTTAACGTCAGTGCTTGTCACAGAACCTTGGCCTGCAGATATGGCACCTGGTCATCCTGTTTTGATGCTGCCAACAGAAGTAGCACTTTCTACCTCATGTCTGCATGCTATGTGCCTCCTCCCTGCCTTCCGTAATCATACAACTTGCCATGTACTGGAACATGTTTGCATATTGGTGGGACCCATGCTTGGGACCAAGTGTTAGAAGGGCTTTGCCAGGGCTACCACAGCAACCGAGGACAAGTCCAACAGCAAATCACACAGTGGGCTCCTGAGATGAGTTTGGGACACTCCAGGAATACCATGAGTGCACCTCTGTCACAAGGATATGACAGGAGTCAGAGGAGATGATCCTGTCTGGGTCACCCCTAGTTGAGGAAGCTTTGAGAGTGACATAAAGAGGTAGGGTAGTGAAACTCTTGCCCAGGACGACAAACTCCAGGAGTCCTGTGACTTGTATGCATTTTTTTTACAAGTTTTACAAGTGCCAAGAGCATGAAAACTTGACCCAAATACAATGAATAGAGTTACAACTATGCATCACTCAGCCTGAGGCAAGAGAGAGGGTGGACTGCACTATGCATCTCCATAAAGTATTAATATACTAGGAGGTGTACCAGCTAGGCTAATAGAACTTTCCTCATTCTCGCCCTCAAGTTTAATTTGTTGTTGAGGTACAGGCCAAAGGTCAGGCATTTTGGTTCATTTTAAAGAGTTATGACCCAGACCTGTACCAAGGATACTGTATTCCGAAAGACCGAACATTGCTGTTAATCA
The DNA here is from genome assembly GCA_013399135.1 of Heliornis fulica. NCBI lineage: Eukaryota > Metazoa > Chordata > Aves > Gruiformes > Heliornithidae > Heliornis > Heliornis fulica. The sequence continues at coordinate 843,662 of VXBZ01005606.1, read as the reverse complement.
CAGCTTGCCAGCAGGTCCAGAGAAGGAATGCCATAATCTTATTTAGTAAACAGCACATCTACACTGAATGAAGACAAAAGCTCAATTTGAAATATTTGAAAGTAACTTTTAAATGAAAAGGTGTGAATTCTTATTACGCATTTCCACAGAGTCTTTTCTGTTGCTATTACCATGTACCTTCCTGGGATAAATGTGTGGTTTACAGCATCTACATTACAATGTATAACTTTTAGCACTCACTCTTTATGCTGTAACACATGCACAGACACTTTTTTTTTTTTTCTCCTCGATCTTCTTTTGGATATGATTTCTTAAGGCTTGTCTACACGGGGGAAGTTAAGCTGCATAGCAATTCTGGGATAACTACTCTGTGATAGCTCCCTATGGACACTTCATTGCAATAAAAAAAAAAGACTTTATTCGGGAATAATTACTCTGCATTGTGAGTGGAATAATTATTCTAGAATGAAAATCAGCCTAATTCCAAGATAAAGTGTATACACCCATGCAGGAGTTTTTGTCTGTTTGTTTGGGGGTTGGGTTTTTTACCCCAGAATGTGGGTAATGTGGAACTCTTTTTGGATTTGTTTTTTTTCTAATTTTTTTTTTTTCCCTGGAATACCCATGTTAGGACACTTTCCCTTATAGGTTAAGTTATGGTATCTGTTACCTGGACTCTTCCTGGTTTGAAGTACAGATTCTCTCAGTCCAAAATGTTTGTGTTGGCAGCAAATAAAAGGATGATGGGCCTTTCCTTGACACAGTTTTTCTGTTCCTTGGTAACAAGAGACTTGTCCTCCTCAGCATATTCTTCACATAGGAAAACTGTTAACTGTAAGCCAAAATATTACAGGTTTTATTTTTGTGGGATCATGATAGAAAGTATCTTCTTTTTTGTACATCTTGAACAAAAGAGAGCAACTGTCTCTGCCCCATCAATCCAGAAGAGTCAAAATGTGACAAACTCTTTTGTAACATTATTTTGTCTCCTTCCCTAAATGCAACTGGCTATTTATTTGAAGAAGCTAGGTAGTAGATAAAGACTAGAGAAGGCCGTGAGGGTTAGCCTGTTAAGAAGAGCTGAAATAGCTCTTCACCTGGCCAAGATGCAGGATAACCACAGGCACCTCTCCTGGCCTTTTATCACTGATCTTCCTCCAAGTTCACTCAAGCATTCTTTACCTCCTGTATTTATGACCTCTTCTGCCTTTGTATTTTAACTGGCTCTGCTCTCAGGCTGTGGGTGGAGTGAAATGTGTAAAACCACCTGCCCATGATGCTGTGTTTCCTTTCAGCTTCAGGAAAAAAGGTTTATTCAGTAATTAAAAAACTTTTTTGCCTTTAGATGTGTCTACGTGTTTCTAGCAGAAACATAAGTCACACAAGCAAATCCATTCCTCATTCATCTTGCTGGCCTGCCTTTCCCTTTTAAAGGCATGTAATTCTGTTTGAAGGTGATCTTCAGGGTCCTTGGTCCTTTCATAATCTGCCCTTTCATTTCCCTCCTTACCCTTTAGCATTTTCAAGGAGGTCTGCCAGCAAAGGCTCTTTCAGATACAGACTGAGTTCATGATACTAATAGTGCTTAATGCATAGTCCAGTGGAGATTTGTAAGGCATCACATGAGCCATATGGAGTTAAATTCAACTGGCTTAAATATGAATCAGCTTTATGTGCAGATAAATTGCCAGGCAAAGAGTAAACTGCAAATGTTGCTCCTGATTCTGTGTACACCAGCATTTTTGGTAATTTTTAAACATTCTATATTATCTTTTAAACAACAGATGGTGTTAATAAAATTATAAACCACACCCCATAAAATGGCAAATAGCAATAGCATTTACCAGGGAAATAGTACAAGGTGTAATATTTCCGCATTTATGAATAGCTGAGTATGAAAAAACATACACGTTGCAAAAGATAAGACCCAAAATACTCCTTTTCATTTCTTGTTAATGCAGCTTCACCATTTTAATTAGTATCAATTACTGCAAATAGAGTTAGGGATGTGTTTTAACTTGTTCAAAAGTTTCAAAAAAGAAAGTTTTTATTTGTTTTGTATTAGTCTTTCTCACTGCAAGTTCAGATGTGCAATACAAGAAAAAAAAAGGATCTACTTTTAAGAAATGGAGTTTGCTTTGAATCAGTTAAAATGAAAGAGATGGATGACATGTTAAGTTTTCTGTGAGCTCTGAGTATTAAATTACTTAATAAAGAAAAGTTAAGTTTGGCAATGCTGGGTAAGTAATCAGAAAATAATGAAAACACTCTTAAATAGGTGACAAGTCAAAGCTCTTTCAAGGGCCGATTCTTATTCCAGGAAAACTCACATTAACTTTGATTGAAGCTAGAGCTTTTTGTACTTCCACAGATGGAAAAGAATACAGACTAGTTAACGTAGAGATCTTTACTCTACTGACATTTTTCAAAAGCTTATAAACTAGATAGAAGCAGACTGGCTTTCCTTTTCGGATTAAACTTGCAGTCTGAATATCATTCCATGAGAACGCTGCAGTAGTTTCTCAGCTACAGTACACAGACATATGGACAAAACAAGTGTCTTCTATACATGCAGGAGAATGCCACCAAGCCTGTCATCACTTGGGTCATTCAGCACTTCCTCTGCCTATCTTGAGCCCAGCCTGCTGCCTTAGCGCATTATGGTGGAGGGAGAATCTGTTTCTTCTCTCCTCCATCTCTCTTTTTGATATTCACAAGGCAGTTCTCTTCCCCACCCCCTTCCCTCCGCAGCCCCGAGAAGCCCAACGATCATGGCAGATCAGCTAGTTATCTTAAAGAAATGAGAGTGAGAAACGTGTTTGTTGGAGACTGGGGCAAGTAGTCTGGTATTGAGGATCTGAGCATAGATAGACTGTAGCACAATGAAGTGTGAACACAGTCAGACTCTACACTTAATTATGGAAAGCAGTGATTATGCAGGATGAAAGTCCCATCTTAGTCAACTGCTGCCAGGTCTACCTGTCTTAAGGTGTTCCAGCAAGGTGTGTGACTAAATCTTCATAGCTTCACCCTCCTTTTGCAGCCTCCTGTGGCATATGTGCAGCTTCATTTTATTGTCTTCAGGGCTAGTCCTCTGAGTGCAGTTTATATGAGTCAAGCGACTCACACTGGTGTTACTGAGATCAGAATCTAGCCATTTGTATGTCTGAGCACATATTCTCCTTGAAACAAGTTTGTGGTAGTATATACAGGAATGTTTCGCACTTGGGTTCAGATCTGGTTCCAGCTGGAGTTCCCTTGTAATGTTCCAAATCTCATTAAGTTAATGAGAGGGGTTTTTTTTCCAGCAATTTCAATGGGATTCCCTGTTTCTGTGCCCATATCAGCCTTGCACACGGGAAGCCAGGGTGAGTGTCAGGAACAAGAGGTCACACTCCATCCCCGCCACTCCCTTTGCTGCAGAACACTGAACAGGGGTGTCAGGGCAGATGTGCCAGAGCTGGCCAGTAGCCACTGCCAAATGCCTCCCTCATCCTTGCCTTTCCCTGTTCCCCAGTTTCCTCTGTGTTCTGGTACAGTCAGAGGTTTGGATGTAGGACCTGGAGCTGGGAAAGGTGCACAAGTAAACAAAGGGAAATCAATCAGGAATTGTGTTACTACAAAGCTTAGGGAGTACATGCTGACATCACAGTGATGGGCAATGTTGTGACCTCTACCTACAGGTCAAGTTCAGTCATTCAACAAGTGTTCTTTTCCTTTCCAAGTGTATTTTCAGATTGACCTGTCATATCTGGCTGAAAAAAATAAAAAAAAAAGACCAAGAGACCGCAGACAGAAGTGATTGCCCTCAGATGAACCGAGGCTGGAAACCTTGCATAGCTTGTGACAAAGCTGACTTATTTTCATGGAAAGAAGACTGCAGCAATCAGGACAGTCAAACCAGTACCTTTAATGAGATCTAGATTCACCCACACAAACAAGTTGTATGGACTGAGAGATATGTATCTTCTCATATCCAAATCGTAAGCTTCCTATTAGTGCTACCATTATTATACAGACTCACTAAGAGAAGACAATCTTCCTAAATATTTATTTAGTGTTGATAGAATTGCTTACAAAACCTCCCTCTCATTCTGAGAATCTCTCACAAGACTCCCTTGTTCCCAAGTTCATTATAGCTACTTATATTATTACTGTGAATCTTTCTAATGCCTCAAATGTTTGGCCCTGAAGAACATTTTTATAATGAGGGTGGGGCAATGCAAAACTTTTCCTCTCCTAATTCATCGCTAAATTGTATTTGCAAGTTCAAATGCCAGAGTGATGAAATCACAATATTATTCATTGGATTTTGTTTGATTATTTGGTAGTGTTGTAGGGAACATATCTATAAAATGACATGAAAAGAAAAGCAACAGACCTTTAGGGGTTTTCCGGAACTTCTCTTCCGCACACATCAATTTTACTGTATGACTGTCCTGAAAGATTTATGCTTTGTGTTTTGAGGGCCAGGTTTTAAATGGCTTCACAGAATAAAAATATTAAAATTTAAATGCAACTTTAAAAATGTGTGTTGGACCTTTGGGCCTTCTGAAGAGGTCAAGTTCAAGACACTTATAAAAAGACCATTCCCAGAGAGACTGCATGGGAAAGCCTATTAACATTACTGCTTTCCCTTTATTTCCCCTTTGATCATAAAATAAGGTTATGGGTGGCAAAAGCTGTAATGGTGGGAAGATCCCAAATAGGATAGTATGATTTAATCTACTGAATATAAAAAAAGTAAACCAACAACAACAATATGGTGGGTTACCAAGCAAGACTAGGACTAACAAAGTGCTTTGCTAAGGAGAAACAAAAAAACCAAATCCATAAAACCCAAAACCTAAAAAAGCCCTGTACAAGGCCATGACAGGATTTTATTTTTTTTTTAATGGAAGAAGAAAGACCATTTTGTCACTTTGTTCACATGACAAAAAACCTACCCACTATTATTGAAAGGGTTCCTAAATCCTGAGTAAAAGTAAACAAGTTCCACATCTAGCACAAGAAATAACAAAGGAAAATTATGTGTTTATGCTGGGGACATGCCTCAAGATCTCCAAATTCCACATGGAGAATATTGAAGCCCACCTTCTCCCAATTCTGTAGGCCTATTAGTGACAGCGACTGATTCGAAGGAAGAGAGGGAGAATATTCAAGTCTGCACAAGCACTTCTGTGCTCATTTTCATCCAAACTGGCTTTTGACTTGTTATATGTATTTTATTCTAAAAGCTGAAGGGTGGTTCTCAATTTTGCCATGTGAGATAAAAATTGGAAAATATATTGTATGAACAGTTCTGCATTCCTGCTGAGGCCGTTTTTTAATATGTGGGTATCAAGAGGTCCCTAATGCAAAATAGACTCAACCTCATTGATTTTAAATAGTCCCATATAAATAAAAGCAGTATTTGGCTCTGAACACCTCTAGCAGAGAACTCTGTTACTATCATGAATATCGTAAGTGTAATCATTTTTCTTTTAATTAACATTCTAAAGAGAAAAGGAAGTTGGAAATCCAGATAAATCTGTTATGAGTCAATTAAGAAGCCAGGATTAACATATGCAATCAAGATGGGTGCAGCAAGATTTCATGGAAGAGTTCATGAGGAAGCAACAAGGATGTATCATTTGCATGGGCAACCTCCTTGGTTTGTGTATTGTTGACTTGACTCACTGCATGAATATTGCCAAGCAGTAGCAAACCACGATTTCATTTTCCTGTTTGGACGGATACAACTTACCTCGACACACGGTGCTGAAAATGACAAATCATATGAACTAAGACAAATGGTAGTGGTCCTTCTTTCTGCAGATACCTCTTTACAACGCCTCCTTCTAAACTCCATCTGTAAAAATATCATCAGTAGATGCTGCAGACTGTCCTATTCTTCCTTGGTCAGATAGATCATATTGAATACCCCTCAGGGACTAAAAATGGTATACTTCACACATAGGTCACCTGAGCAAGTGAAGCCTTTATCAAGGGGTGGCTGATTTGTAGACGCTATAGATGGAGTTGATGAACTCACAGCAGTTACTATCAAGATGAGTATTTATACTCTAAAGCCAATGTCAAATTTATACGAGAATGAAGCTCTCTGTGTGTATGTGTAGTAAATGGGTACAAAGGCTGAAACCTTTAATATTTTTGACCTGATTATTAAGAGTCAGGTCATCATGGTGAATCTGACAAGTCCTCTGTCCATGGTGTACTTTTTTTCTACAAATAAACTCAAGGTGTGAGTCTCCTGAGATGAAAAGCTAATGTTTTCCCAATTTCACGTTTCACAGAAAGAATAATTCAAGGCTTTTAAATCTGATACTCAATGAAAATAAAAATAATCTATCTGTGATCTTAACTGTGCTGAAAATAGCTGTCCATGGAGTTGCAGAACAAGACAAATTTAGCTTAGCTGCCAAAGGATAGTCACTACTGAACTAATTTCCAACATAGGGCATGATTTTGCTTAGATATACGGATTAAGGAAATTTGATGAAAACTAAACAATTGCTCGTAAATCTCAAGCCTCAGTTACCATGGTTCATGGGAAGCCAAACACCTAATGCTAGTTAAGAAGATTATTTTATTTTTTAAAAGACTAGAACAAAAGTATAGAACATAATGAAATAGGAAAAACTGAATTTCAGCAACCGAAGGTAAACCTGCGTTAGCAGAAGCTTACATCTGTTTTTGCTGAACTTCATGTTTAGTAGTTATGATAAGCTTTGCACAACACCACTTTTCCTCATATTCACCAAGATTTATATCGATATTAGTTTAACACAAGATGTGATGCCTTCAAATTCAGCAAAGAAAATTATACTGTTCCACAAATGTACTTTCCCAATTCACAGTTTCCTGAAACAAAATATGATGGTGGGGGTTTTGGAGTATTTTTAAAACATGTTGCACAACTGGAACTATTTTAATGAATATGGAAGGTGGCGTGACCTTGATATTGCAGGGAAGACTGACCACTATAAGCATGGCAACGATAAGCTCGTATTTAAAGACAGAAGCTTCTAAGTATCCAAAGAAACACATCTACTGGATCTTTTTGTCTTTTACTTGATCTTGCTTCATTATAGTTGGCAACATTCTAGTCAATTTAAAAGGAAAAAAAGAAGGACTCTGCACGTCAGATATGCTGTACATGGACTACATTTTTAAAGGGTGTAAATACATTAGAATATATCAATGTATATGAACAAATTAGGGTATAAGGGTGTGTTTCAGAGGCTTTTCAATGTGTGCACACTATTAAAATCTGTCTGAGATCTGTTTGGAGAAAGCAACAATTATATTTCTTATTAAAGAATATGCAATTACAGCCCTCTTTACACTTCCTGCTTCCTTCAACGACGAAGACCTGTCTGTGCTGAAGATTATAAAGTCCTGCACTGTTTCACTAGGTCACCAGACTAAACAGGCCAATCCACTTTCACGGCAATTTAATCCAGATATTCTCTTTTGGGCCAGCTTCTTTGAGACTAAAACTGGACCTGCTTCAGATTTACAGCATTTTCACTGCAGGAGAGTTAGCCCCTGCAAAATGAAATACACTGCTGTTTAAACACTGAAAGTTTTTTTTAGGTTCCCTAATGTATTATTTTCATGTCTGTCACCATTGAAACCTTTGTCAGACAATGAAAAATATGATCTTCAGAATTCCCAGTTTTTCACAAAAGTAACCACAGCCACAACTGGTACAAATGCCGTATGTACAAAACCATTATTTTAGTTCCTTTTTCCTTCATGGCATTTGTCATCAGAAAAACCAGAAAGTCTACAGTTCAGATTTCTCAGGATCATAAATGGTTTGATTAAACTACAGATGTTAATTAAGACACAAATCTGTATCTTCATGCATAGCCAGAATAACCAGCTTGTTAGCTAGGGAAAGCCCATGATATTTAGAATATTCCATATTGTAGGATGCAGATCACAAGTGGAAGGGTTCCAAGGCAGCTTTGTAACCTCCTCTTCAGTTGTATCAAGCAGGTTTAGGGAAGGAAACATGCATGGGACAGCCTGTCTGAACTGTGCCCATACATCCCATATGTGGCAAAAGCAGTCAATTATGCTGTGGTAGGGGAGATACATGCCTCTGACTGCATCATGTCATTCCCTTTTTTGGAGGACTGTATTGTCCCCTTACTTTGGAAGTTTGCAAGTACATCAAATGAAATTTTAAAATGAGAAAATAGTGACTGTGAATATTATGAAACATTTTGTTAAAAAAGATAAACATTTTAATATATATATATAAATTTTAATTTAGTTAAATTTCATAAAAATTTAATTCTAACTTTGTATCCCACAGGATTCAAGCCAATATGAGTGTCTAGCCATACTGGCCATTACAGCTCTGAGTGGGAGACACAGTGAGAATTTTCATTATAAATAATATGCAATCCAACAGTTTCCCGTGCTGTCCTTTGTGATACAAAACAGAAATGGACCAGAAACTCAACCCAGAGAACAGTTACCAGCAGATACTAAGTACTGGTTTTAATATGAAACCAACCGTTATGAATAGACAGATACTGATTTATATGGCTCATGGCCTAATCCTACAAAGGAATTAAGTGCCCCCAAAACTCTGATGCTCCAACATAATGTTGTTTTTTTTTTTTGCCCATGGTTCCCGACCAGGTATCCAGAATCATGTTTCAAAAGAGACTTTCCTGTGGTGTACGTGGAGAGACACCTGGGCGGCCTGGAAAACAGCCAGCTCAGTGTGCCTTGACCTTAGCATAAGCTGACTGGAATTAACTAGGGGAAAAATGAGGTTTGTCCCAAATCTAAGATCTTGCCTCCCTCTAAAGCCAGGGCTCTACCTGAGGGTAACCTCTAAGGGCAGGGCTCTACCCAGGGCTGTCTGAGAGATGCCTCCATCTACTCGGTATCTACACCCTGATTCATTTTATGAAAATAGGTTCCTGTGATCTTTCCTTCAAAACTTATGTTTTATTAAAACATAGCTGGAGGAGAAGCTGGCTTCCCATCTCCCTCTGTATAACAACTCTGTGATTAGAGCACTAATGCAATCATGGGATTCATCTCTGCTGCCCTGAAAGGCCCCAATTCACAACTCCGCTCACCCCAGGGAGAACTCTGACCATCAGGCGGATGGTTATTTTAGAAAAGGTAGTCTCGACCCTTCTGCTAAAACAGTGCCCTTGAGCACAAATTCAAGATTCCTTAGATCATAATCTAATGTTTAGGTTATTCCCAGGGCTGGGGCATATACTGAGGGTTTTTTTTAGGATTTTTTTTCCGTATTCCCTATGTTAAATTGTTGTGGAATACACACAACAGCCCTCTCAAAAGAAAAAAAATAAGTCCTGAGAGTAAGTCACTAGGTACCCTGCTGCACTTTGTCAAGAGGTCAGTCATGTCAGGGCATCTGGGGCATGCTCCAGGAACACCCAGGAAGTCAAGCTAACCAGGACACATGGGAGGACGAATGCCATGGTCCTGAGGTCCAGAGGACTTGTGCATGAGCACTCCTGAAAGGCTGCTCACTAGTCCCATGTGGAAAAGGAACTAACTCCAAGGCATGAATCATGAAAGGCAAACGTAGTGCTTTGAGGTTCAGGCAACTGCTTAGCAGAGGTTTTCTGAATTGTACCTGTTTCTTCACAGGCTCACGCTCCACCCGAATCCCACATTTCACACCACTCAGACCCTCTTACTGGCCAAAACGCAAGTACTGACAGAGACATCTTTGTGCTCAGCAGAACACCTTTTTATTTATGACAAAGAAAACCCAGCAGCAGTTACCGAGGACAGTTAACATCCAAAGCATTGCATTTCCACCTTCACAGCGTAATCCTTGTCACAGCCTAGCCAACAGATTGATTAGTCAAAGGCGCACCTCTGGTTGGGGATTGCACTGCAGTCAGCTTTACACTGAAACTGCCCTGTCTGTCAATACACCCTGAAGGAAGAATTGTGCTAAATCCCATTTTCACTTCACAATATTCCTGAGGTGAAAATATAATTTTGAGGAATTAAATGTTTATTTTGACATCGTGACTTACATCGTCAACTCCATGACAGAAAAATTAGTGGAAGGCCTTACTAACTAGATGCGGCAAACTCCAGACGAAAGACACACTGCTCTAAACCTTCCTTATTCTGGGCATGTTTTGTTTAGGTCTTTACAAAGTTTCTACACTTCTAGTAACAAGATGTACTTGTGTCTCTAAAGAGCTCAGTGGTGAGGTGTTTGTATTATCATCTATAGCAGAAAAAGTCTTTCCACTGAACTTACCCTGTACACATGAAAAAAGGTGATTTTTTTTTCTTATTTCTTCTGTCTTCATAAATGTATTTGCTAAGATCTAATGGCACACCTTCTAACTCCTAGTTAGGCATTCAGAATAGCAACATGACTATACATTAAATATAATTTGTGAAATATATGCCGTATTTGATAAAAAATGCATGTAGTCAGAATCATATGATGATTTAGTTTGCATAGATGTAAAGCTTGAATTTATTATACACAACCTATATTTGTAAAAGTAGACAGTCACCTGGTTTCTCTTTACTGGCTTAATCTGGCAGTCCCTCACTAGAGGCAAAGAATTTTTAAAAGCAGCCAAGACGAACCAGACACCAAGGGAAAGGAGAAAAGAACAGACAGTGTGCAGGAAAAGTGATTCACACAAATATTAATACAACTCCATCAATCTTTTCCAAAATTACAATTTTAGGTAGACAGAGGATGGAGAGAGAGATCAGGCAAAAAGAGGGCTGAGTTTGATGTCACTGATACACCTGCAGCAAGTTGGTCTTCTGTAAAGCAGAAGTTTTAAGAGGAAATCTACAGGATTCTGTTTACCTTTTTTAGGCCATGAAAAGACCTCCTGTAAGAGAGACAGGAAGCCGAAAGTAGTTACCATCTTGGTGAGAAGCTGAATGGGCTGAGGAATTGTGTATCATCAGGGTCTAGAAACACGAACCTTCAGTGACTGACTGGAGGAAACTTAAGCTTCAACTTGTCTTCCACTGAGCTGTCAGCGAGACAAAGATCAGAAAAGTTTATGATACAGCTGAAAATGGCCACCTGCATTTAAAATACACGCAGAAGGCCACGCCGGCATAGTTGTACTTATTCACTGCCATTTTCATCTACGACAGATTATTGCTTATTCCGGTAGGGACACAGTTACTCAAACAAATCTTAACACTTCATCCAGGGGCTGAGACAGCTATGTGTAGACCATCTGAGTAAGCAGGGTTTTTTTATTATGCTTCACAAATACCAACATATAAACAGATTGCAAGGTGCTGGTTTTGTATGCTAAGAGGGGAAAAAAGACTATTTTAAGTTTTTGGTCTGCTTAGCTTAAAGCAAACCATGAAGACAGCAAGTAATCATAAGAAGTGCTAGCTGCCACGCTGTTTTTCACTGCTATAGCACTAGCTGTATAGGACAAGCTAGAAACAAGCTGTACTTCATAAAGTACATATTACTTTGGAACGATGTGAATTTCTGAGCATTACTGAGAGTCCTGTTGATCATCTATAATTTCAGGCAGAAGATAGCCTTCTCTATCAACCATGGGTCAACATAACTCTAAAGTATGCACAAGTTCATGCTGCATTTCTTCTTGATAATGACTATTTCATTTCAAGCCCCAGCTGACATCAAATAGAGAAAAAAAACATTAAAAAATCAACCCATGTGGATTTATTTGGTTCCTCGATCTATGTGGATGGTTTTAACCCCACTCTACTCCTTGCTCCACTTCCCAACCATCTCATGTCTAAACATAAAGATATTTACATGTCTGAAAGGAACTGGAAAGCATCTGTGATATTTCCCAGAGGATCAGACACATCATTATGTCACAGTAACATTTCAATAAGGGACACCTCAGGAAGGGCCTCTGACACATATTCACTTATCAGATTCACCACTTTCACCACCTCACTTGAAAGAGAAATATTTTAACACAAGTATTTTTCAGTTTACACTGTCCTTCTCTTGAATCGGTTACGTCTCTAGTCCCTATAGGATAGGTCATCAATAAGATGGTCTTTGGAATAATGTACTTTTCCTCATTATTCAAAGTCCCTAAAACTCATGGGACTTTGAAATCATGTGGATTTCTGGTGTTCCTTGGCAGGCTCTAAATCTGCAAATTCATGAGTGGCTTATTGTGATTCATATGCCACTTTCATTTTTGGCAGGTAATGTTAATGGTATTGGAAAATGATTATTTGACTGAGATCTGCACCCACTTCCCTCAAATCAGGACTCTAAAAAAGCCGAGAATGGAGCTGTCAGCCTAAATACATAAAAATATACACGAACACTTATTCTGTATCGGGTTTTGACTGTAAAATTTCAACCATCAGGGATGAGCAGGATGAACAGGACTTTCTATAGTTCCTGCTGAAGGTTGGGCCAGCAAACATCTGGGGGTGGACACTGAGGAAGAGGAAATATCTACGTGTCAGTAATAGGAAAGTTATATTGTACACCTGCTTTTTTAGGCATGCCATCTGTGCTCAGTCATACCATAATATAGCTTTGATGACATGCCACAGCTAAAGGGCAGGCAATAAACTTCTTGTTTCGTGAATGACACAACTCGGTAAAACTCACTGCTTAATGATATAAATCATAACTCTCCAACATGATGTGTTTGTCCCGCATGTTTTTCCATGTTTAGACCCATTAGTATTTTGATACTAAAAGCACTGAAGGAGCATTATGGTGAAAAGTGATGTACCCTAAGAAAGCAGTGGCACCTTATCTATACTAACACCGGAATTCTCGTTATATTTCGTTGGCCTGCAACTACACCATAACATCTACTGCATATTGTTTACAGTAACCTAATAACAAGCAATTCTGTTCCCATTACTACTCACAATCTCATATTAAATGTTCTTTGCTTCCAAAGTGAACCGCTCTATGGAGCTTAAAGGTATCACCACAATTTTTCAAGAACCGGATAAATCTTATGAAATAGAAGTATAACAGAAAAGGAAATGTGAGCTAAAAAAAAAAAAAAGTGCGTATTTTGACTAATATACAAAATTGATGAAAAATTAAAGTTTGTTTTTCTTTTTTAAGAAGCATTTTCCACACCGCACTTGAGGATCTTGCAGAGGGAGCTTGGTCTAAATTCAGTTCCAATCCTGCATCTACTCTTAAATCCATGTGTGGCCTCAGGCAAATGTGTTAATTTTCCTGTTTCAGTTTCCGTGCCTTTAAAGTGGGGATAACGTGACTAACCCAAATAGCTTAGCTGCAATTTATAAGAATGAGTAACATGATTATTATTATTATTAGGACTTACTGACCAGCCAGTCAGAAGAGTGTGATACAAATAAAGGACACAGGTCTTTGACAACACCAGGATGCCAGTCAGTCAAGTCAGTCAGTCAGTTGGAGCAGCTGTGAGAGGAGGCAGCTCAAGGGAGCAGATAGTTGGACTTGTAAAAGTTAGAATTCCTCCTCCTTTGTATCGACTTTCTGTTTATTACCCCACAGTACCTAAAGACCATAAAAAGCTAAGTCCTCTCTGAGAAATGAATAGGTCAAAGCACTACAAAAAATCAGCTGCAGGCAAATAAATTTTTATCTGTGTAAGAGAGCTAGATGTTATTTTCTAGTGGAAATCTCAGAATTGATTAAAGACTTAGCATTTCTGTTTAAGATGAGAGAGTAGTGGATGATACATTTTAAAAGGAGAAAAAGTCAGAGGCCTGCTAACACGGAGATAATGGGGTAAATTAATTTCTGGTGTTGCTGAAGTAATTTGGTACAAATTTACACCACTGTACGTAGACATACACAGGAGTGCCTTATAATAACTCTTGAGAAAATACTCTCCCCACTGGCAAGGTCTATATTATTCATTGTTATTCCTATTACTAACCTTTGGGCTTGTGTATCCTCCGTGGATTAATGATTATTCAATAACTGTGCGACAAGGCTGCACTTTCTAATAGCAATTAATAGAAGGGTGTACCACTGGTTAACTTGGAAAAACACTGACGCATCAACTTCATGGTCCTGGTCTTGTTTCGGAGACACGCAGAAGTGCTTACAGGGATTGTACTTGTCAATTGCCAGACCTCAAAGAGGAAATGTGCTTCCAAGTCAAAACAAACAAATAAACAAAAAACAAACAAAAAAAAAGAAGATCTGGCTGACATCCAGGGTCCCCTCAGTCTCCTAGGGAATAAGACACAGCCTCAGCTTTCAGGGAAACCTGCGCTGGTTGCCAGGCTCACTCTCCAGGAACTCCACTTCCAAATCCTGCATCAGCGAAGATGGGAGAGAAGGTCTTACAAACCAAAGGAGAGAGACCAAGTCCGTCCCCGAGGAGAAGTTACACGAATAAAGGCAATTCTCAAACAGCGTTACTGAGCAGCACATGGTGCCAGATGAAACACCATGCGAAAGAAACGGGCAGGGGGAAGG
>VXBZ01005606.1:816217-827866 GCA_013399135.1 Heliornis fulica | reverse complement strand
GGTCAGGGCGGGCGAGGGGTGTGGGGTGTGAGTGGTGGTAGGGGGAGCTGTTGGTGGTCGTGGGGTGGCGCTTCCGCGGGGCGCGGAATTTGCGCGGGCGGCGAATCGCCTAGCCGGGGACGCGCCCGTGGCGGTGGGTGGCACGTCCGTCCGTCCATCCGTCCGTCCCCTCTCTCCCGCGGCGCTGCCGCTGTCGCGGGGCGGNGGGTGTGAGTGGTGGTAGGGGGAGCTGTTGGTGGTCGTGGGGTGGCGCTTCCGCGGGGCGCGGAATTTGCGCGGGCGGCGAATCGCCTAGCCGGGGACGCGCCCGTGGCGGTGGGTGGCACGTCCGTCCGTCCATCCGTCCGTCCCCTCTCTCCCGCGGCGCTGCCGCTGTCGCGGGGAGCAGCGCCAGGAACTCGCCTCTGCGCTCCAGGATTTATTTTGTTTTTTTCCTGCCCCGTCTCCGCGAACCCGAGGTTTTTGCTTCGACCGCCGTCCCTTTGTCGCTGTCTCCGCTCGGTGCCCGGGGGAGCGCTCCGGAGAGGAGGCACCTGCCCGGTCCGGAGTTTCCCCCTGCCAGTCTCCAGGCTTCTCAGACTGCCAGAGAAACTTCGCTAAAATGCAAGTTTGGTGAAATACTTCGCACCAGCTCCAAAGCTGGGATGGGTTTAAGCTGGCGAAGGCTCTCCGCTGGGTTCAGGCAGTCCCGCCGAGCGCAGCGCTCCTCTGAAAATAATTCCCAAATTTCTGTGCAGGGCCTCCAAGGGCGTGTGATCTGGCGGTGCCCTTTCACTCTGCTCCGTGCCACTTGGGTGGGAGTCGGGAGCAGTCCCTTATTGCCACTTCATGCGATTTTTGGTACGGTGCGTTTGTATATTTGTCTGCTGTAGTCTGCTGGCAAACATTAGCATTCAAGCTTACATTTTTGACAAATGTGCAGACAGGAATAGCATGAATAGACATCTTAAATATTAACAACCTAAGCATCTGTTGTGAAACAAATTTAATATATTTACTCTCTTTTTCTCACATTGTTAGAAAAGGTTACAATAAGTGTAAAATTTCAGCTGTACTTAGCACAAGGAATGCTTGGATATTTCACTATCTCTTCAAGCATTTAACACAATCACCAGATAGAAATGTGTCAAATCAGGCGCACTATTCAAAAACAACTCGAAACAGCGTAGAGTGTAAAGACATGAATGTAGGATGTTCTCTGCAATTTCTGTCTTCTAATCACTCTGCAGCACTGTTTGTAGAATTTTAAGAGTGCTCTTTCCAGTCCCGTATTCCTACATGCTCTTTGATACATTTATATGTACACTCATTTTCTAATTAATTTTCTATTTGAGATTGTTACTGGTATTGCCTTGCTTTTCAAGCCAAAGCAATGGTTTGCACAGAAGTGTGTAATAATACAGAGTAGGTAACAAAACAAGCAGGCAGAAAATGTAATGTGTTCACATATAAGCATGCGTCTAAAGAGATAGCACATACACATAATAAGGCAATAGAAGAGAAATTAAAATTATGGGCTAGTATGCTATGTATGCCCACTCTTGAATACAAACGGCTAGTGGAAAAGAAACAACTGACTCCAAGGAATTCCTCTGTCCCTGGAATAAAACTCTTCTGAGTAGAACAAGAGCACAGAAGAGTGAAGTCCCCAGAAAGACTGTGGAGTTATTTCAGGAATCAGTGCATTCCTTTCCTTTTTCCCACTAGTTCAAATATGTAATAAATAAGTCCTTTGTATGCAAAACAGATTACTGGGACAAAAAAAAATCCATTTAAATGGAAGGCTTTTTGTGTGCACACTTTGAAAAACTGTCCATTTCCTTTTTCTATTCTTTGTTCTTAATACTCTAAATAGGAAAGTTGCTCTCGCAGTTTCCCCTCTCCTGTTATTTTAGGGCTACACGTGAATCCTAACCTGCTGCTTCTGCGCACTCCCAGGAAAGCACTTGTACAGCAGACGGGGTTGATCTGTGTAACTCGCTAATGGGACCTGCTGCTCTGGCAGGACGAGAAGCGGAGAGAGGGGGTCGGCCACGACAGCCGGAGCTCCTCGTAGGGAAGCATGGCACCTTTTTGGCTTGCGGCGTAGGCCCAGCGGGTCAGCTGATGAGCACCTCTTGCTGTGCTTCCCAAGGCAGGGCCAGCAGCGCCAACCCTGCCTGCAGCCCTGCCTGCAGCCCTGCCAGCATCCCACCGGCACCGACCGCCACATTCAGCCCTGCCGGGAAAACGGGCACATCCACCCCTTCTGCATAAAAACCCCTTCAGAGAGGGAAAGTCCTGAATAAGCACTAACTCGTCCTACATTTCAGGTTTGGGGTAGAGAGGGGTTTGAATGTGTGTGACTGCCATTTAGGAGACAATCTGCTGAAGTCCAGTGGTCTTGGGGAAAAAAAAAAGAAAAAAAGCCAAATCTTTTAATTGTATCAACTACACAATTTTTTGAAGTGTTATCACCTTGGTTTTGTCACCTATTTTTTAATCTAAGCATCATCGGATAAATTTGAAGTCCTTCTAAAGGTTTCCAGCTGTATTTGCAAAAAAACCCCCAAAACCAAAAAAACCCCCAAGGAGATTATTTTATTAATAAAATAGCTTAGTATATATACAAAATAAATTAAAAGTGGATTTCTGAATTAAAACTGGAGGAAATAAGACTTGTGAAATGTTTCAGTCATATATCTAGGAACTATGCTATTTTAACATAGATACTACTGAAGCCTTTTATTGCCTTCTTGTACATAACTGCCATTGCTTGCTCCAGATATATTTAATATATATCCAGTGAAGCCACAAACTTTCCTTCTACAACAGTTTAAACACATCTGGAACATTTTACTTTCTTATAATTTATGTTAATAGATGTAGAGTGTATATACAATCTTCTCAGAAATCATTGCTTTTTCCAAAGGGAATTTTTTTTTACTTTCAGTCAGGGAATATATTTATAAGAACAAAAATAACTCAAAAGTGTAGGCAATTCTATATATCATTTTATTTTCTGATTATACAAAGCTTTCATTTAGAGCAATGGGATGATGAAATTACAGAGGACTGATTGGCTTTTGCTTTTTCAAATGGTTCAAGTTGAGGGCTGCAAAAATGAATGTTTTTGGTAAAGTTCTTTGAGTATGTAATATTTTTCATAGAATTGTGACGAATTAATTTAATAGAAAAGCCACAAGTCTCTCTGCACAGGAGGCTATATTTTCAGGTAAAATGGGAGTTCTGCTTTTGCCATTACAGGCATCAGGCTTCAGTAATCTGCTCCTCTTGTGGAATGAGCACTTTCTACTTAAAGCTATCATGCACCTACTGTTTATTTACGCTGCATTAAACTGACAGCGCGGCAATCAGAGGAAAAATATGACTTACTTTCCTGAAGTAAACACCAGTTTATAGGTTAGTGCGTGTATTTATATTCCTGTCGCCACGAAATAATGGTTGTCTCCATTTTAATATCTACCTGTGGTGTTACCCAGGGCAGCTGGCTCTTCCTTGTTTAAAATGAGGAAAAAAGGAAGGGGGTGAGGGGTGGGTGAGGAAGAAGAGAAAGTTTTGTTAGCATTCCTCTCCAAGAGGAACGTAATAGAGAAGTGATTTGGTATTCCTTTCCGTGTCATGCAGAAGCCAGTTTTAAAGACATAGTATTCAGTTTCACTTGATGTATTTGAATTGCACCTCAAACAGGGAAAACAGAATTCCTTAACGGTATTTGTCTATCCTAGTCACTGAAATTGTATATTCAGGCAACGGCAGATTAAGGGCAGAAGCATTTTATTAATAACTGAAAGCACATATGTGTGTGTGATGAAAAATGTTCTGCAAATCTGTCACTATGCAATCAAGTGCATTTTTTTAAACTTTAGTTGTCACAAAGTTGCTACTGATTCCAAAAAAAAAAAAAAGTAAACCAGTTTGATGGTTAAAGAGTAATTTACAGTTCTTATTGCTTGTTACACTGAAATTCTGCAACTTTATAAAGTCCATGTCAGAAAACCCCGTTGATGTGGCTTTTGATCTAGGACTAATGTGTCCAAGCAGCTGGGATTTGAACGGAAGATAACGACTGTCAGAATAACCCACAGTTTGCAGAAAGCTTCCCTAAATTCTCCTTCGGAGGATTCCATTAATAACCTCCGCCCAAGAGGTCCATTTTTCCCCCGCAGAACGTAGAATTACTACATTTAACATTAACGCCTATGTCAGTTCCCATGTGAGCAGCATGGTGAACTCACAACAGCCCTGACCACAACTTGTAACTGTTACTTCAAAAAGGATGTACCATAATGTTCCCTTCAAAATAAAGCTGTTTTCGAACATGTGTCATCCTGAGGCACCTACCTTTACCACAGTTATCACCAGCACTTCATTACTTAATTGATATCCGTTTTGTTGCTTTGCAGATGTCGACTTTCTAATGGTTTCTGCACTGCGTTGCTCTCAGTAGGTATAAATCTTGACAGAGATTTGTTTTAGAGACTTGCCACTTGTTTGTATGCTCTGATCTGGTCCTCGTGCCTGTACCAGCTGTAATCTACACTTAATCTGTGTAATCTGGTGCAGTGTAGTAGGAATGGCATAGTAATAGTGGAGTACAGTAGTAAAGCACAGTAACATACCTCAGGCACTGTCTGAATTGTAAATACCTCCTTTTAAACTTGCTGAGCCTGACTTTCCTCTGCGAATGCCGGTGCATCACTGCAGAGAGGTTTATTTCCAAAAACTTTTGGTTTTACAATTCTTTTAGGGGATCAGTGTTAAGTATTCAGAGGAGCCGAGGGTCATGCTAAAACAGCATTTATGCCAAGGTCACTTTTCAGCTGTTAATTTAGAATATCGATATGCAGCAAATCTCATTTTTCCTGCAAGTCTGTGTGCGTTTGTGTTTGCAGGCATTAGGCTAGTAATGTAAAACGCTTCCTTTCACTGGAGTCTAAGCCAGCTCAGCTGCCTTTGAGCTGGTGTAAAGCATCCTCAGAAACACATCTCCAGAGCAAGAGTTAGCCCTCGCCACCTCATGCTTTGCTGTTGTGAACTTCAGAGTAGATAGGCAGAATTGTCTGCTTGCCTGCAGGTGGACCTCAGTCACCCCAACTGCACCTGGATGCAGAACATCAGGATGGGCCACGTCTATCAGCCGTGTTGGCCTTGGATAACTCCCAGGGACTATCTGCTCTATCTCTTTCCTTTGGCACATTATGACATGATATGACCCGAGGAGATGAGGGAGGTTCTTTAAACCTCGAGTGCATCTCATCTTCCAAGGATCCTGCTCTGACAGGATTTATTTGGCCAGCAGCAATCATTTGTGTGCCATTCCACTTGCTGCTCAGTAGAAGTGGTGATGCACTCAGATCATATGTACCTGGGAGATTGTCTCGTAATCTTTTCTGGTGTCTGGAGTCCCGGTTCTGGTTTCAGCCCTGACAGAAACGTGTGATCTCGGGTGCATAACTGGCCACGCGCCGTCTGCAGTCCCTAGTGCCCTGATACTGAAAATGCTCAGCACCTGCAACTTCATATGAAAGAGGAGGAAGCCGCAGCACACGATCCTTTTAGAAATGCAACCTTAACATGCCCCTCGTTCTTTTACCCAGCTATAAAATAAGTAATATTTTACTTATTTCAGTTTCATAGAATACTGAAGGATTAATGAATTCCTTATATTTGTAAATCAGTCCTGGAGTGGAAGACACGGGGCAGCACAAGTGCAAAGAATTGCAGCTCTGAACTCAAACCCACATGCAAAGGTGCGACAGAAGCATTTCCTTTTGAGTAAGTGCACTTAGAACATACGTTTGTTTGTAACAACCAGGTAATTAAAAACATTTGCAATGAACAGGACGAAAACTCTAAATACCACGCACTCCTTGCATTCCCAGTTCTAATTTACATTAAATGAAAGGCAGAAAGAGAGGAGGGGAGAGAGCGAGTGAGAGTGTGCATGCACGCAAACTCACAGAAGGACCAAAGGCAAACACTGAAGTGGAGAGAAACTGCAGACCAACAAAGATTAAATCAATATTTTTGTGGAGAGCCGTATTAGAAAGATTTTAAATCATTAACGCTTTTCATCATAGGTGGGCTTCCTTGATGAATGTAAGAAGTTGCAAGAGTAATTAAAGGCATCTTAAAACTTAAAAAATGACAGTTTTAGCTTCTAAGGATTCATTGTAATATAATAATACTGTATGCTTTTTAGTGTTACTTATGCACTAGACATTTAATTACAGTCTTTGTGAGACATATTATCTGTAGAGTAACCAGTGCATAAAAGAATGATATATACTTTTACGTACAAGCTCTTGCTTGCCAGTTTTCTTTTTAAGATTACAGATTAAGATCTCCAATCCAGAATGTTCATCTCTTCAATGAAAATAACTTAATTTTACACAGTTTTCGGGAGGAATGGGCCATTTATTGAAAGAGCATTTCTTCTATAGTTACACTTTTTTTTTCAATAATACTTGTTTAGCAGGGATGTTTTGGGTTTTTTCTTTCTTGGTGCAGGGGCCCAAACACAACATTTCTTTGCTCATTTAAAGGAGAGATTTTAGAATACCAAATGAAAAAGCATGTTTAAGTTGCATACTAAGAAGTAAGATTTAAAAAAGAAGATATATAAAAGTAGTTTGATAAGTTTTTCACACTAACAGCTTACTGTTTAGAGGACATTTGGAGCTTGCCTTTGCCACGTTGGATATTGAATATTGTCTGAAATACATTGTGGATAATGTATATTTGTGGGATTCATAGCTTGGTCTGCACTTTGCTGTGGAAAAGCGAGTACGTCTGCAAGGAAGATCAGGTCCATAAAACAAGAGTTTTTCTTTTGGTACACTTTCAGATTCCCATAACGGTGCAGTTTATGAAAAGCGCTTTTCCACATATTGAGCTTCCTCCAGTTCCCCACAGTTTGCCCTGCCGTCACTGCAGTACGAGGCATGATGGGAACCGCATCCAACCATTAACCATTTTAGAGCAGAGCTTCTCAGTCAATCCTGTGTATGTCCTCTTTTGGGTTTTGTTTGTCGCTTCTTGGCTAGCGGTACTGTGCAGGAATGGTACTGTATTGGTGTTAAGCCCTTGGATTCGGTCTGCTTTATATGAAAATCTCACAGTCAAATAATCAATCAATCAATCACAATCAATCTCTGCCCCACTGACTGCATTTTATTGACTTTCTTTTTCTTCTTCACTTGACTTGCTGAATACCATAATCCTTTTGGCCTGAAGAATTTTGGCATAATCTTCTTAAGATAAAGGTTGCAATGATTTTATAACTTTCCAATATTTGAGGCTTTTGATTCCACTACTTCCTTTAATTTATACTGTATATCTGTCCTACAAGAAGCTGACTTCTGCTTTGCCACTTAAAATAAGATCTTTGATATTCATAGGTATAATTATTTTTGGAGCATTCTGGAAGAATTTTATAGATACCATGCAGGGAAATTGAAGCAGTGGAATTTTTTTATACATGTGGCATGATGACAGATCTGCTTTGAGAACTGTTACAGTGCCTGATAAACTGCATTTTCAAGCAGCATTTCGTATAGGTTCTGTCTCTTTAAAAATGCAGTCTCCTCTATTTGCCCTATTAATTGTTGATATGTTGCCATCCACAAGACAAAAATTAGAGCTGTAATTAAATAATCATGTGATGCTCCTTAGTGCCAGTGAGAGCAAACTCATTTTTCCAGGCCCTGATGGTCACTGATTATTGTATTACTACTGGCTTGCTTTATTTTTTTTTAATGGCTCTATATTGCTGGGTTACCTAACCACTGCCCTTCTTTTCAAAATTAAAGGAATTGAAGAACATTAAGTCACTTAATTGGCCAGTGGTCTACAGGGACACAAAGTAGTCATACCTTCTCTGCTTTTTGGTCACTCGGTTCTACTGGGAGGACTACATCAGTGGTGTGGTTGCGTGCCATTTAATTTACACTGGTGTTTTGGCTGGGATGGATGCATATAGGGAATGCCAGGAGAATTACAAAAGGAGCAGAGTATTAAAATTCAGAAATGATTAAAATTGAAATAAAAGGATGCTGCTTCTTTGCCAGTACTCTGGCAGTCATAATGACACATAGAGATTAGTTTCCACCTTCATCTTTTCCTTCTTTCTCATTTCCTCTTGTTTATTGTTGACACATTTTCCTTATGTCTCTGCTTCTCAGCGCTTTTTTTTACTATTACATATTCCTACTTTTTCTCTTTCCTTAAGCATGGAGAGGCTTACTTAACCTTATTATAACAATAACAGAATAGGTTATTAATATTTAATATGCACATGATTAAAATTTCTCTCTTAAACATAGGTCAGCTCTATTATTAACTGACATGTTATTTTTCATTAAAAAATTTTTATTCTGCCCTTACGGTTTCTCAAACACCCTTTACTTTGGTGGTGATTTAACACATAATGTTTAGAAAACTGTGTTAGGCTAGTGAAAAAAAAGAACTTACCAGTCATGGATAATCAATTATGCATGAATTCAGATATAACAGATGGAAACTGGTGAGTTAAAGTTTCTCTTTAGCTTCGTGATTTTTTTGTTTTGTTTTTGTGACACCTGTCTCTTATGTATAGATAAACATCTAACATAGCATACTGCTTTTCATGCATCTTTGTGTTTTCTGCTTTTTGGGTTTGGTTTTTGGTTTTGGTTTTTTTTTTGTTGTTTGTTTCTTGTTGGTTTTGTTGGTGTGGCATAAACTCACTTGCCCTTGTTTCTAACTTAGTATTTTTAATGTGTTAGCATTTCTATACTGCCTGCTTTTTTTTTTTTTTTTTAATAGGGCTAAATTGTCCTGTGCTAAAGCCAGCACTTAATCTTCTAACATATTACACAATGTCATTTAACCTTAAAATTGTGTCAGCATGATATTTTAAATTGTATGAGTTCACTTTTGCCTTCAGCTGCCCGTGGCCTATAGCGCTATGACATTAAAGCAACAGGGTAGACTATGACTGTGCATATGTATTCATATATGCATATACGCACATTCTTGTGATTGTGATACTTATATAGGCGTTCTCTCCAAAGGCATTAATTAAATTTCTTTCAATCATTGGACAATGAAGCAGATTGCTTTGCTGCTTTTTATTAAAAAAGTTCATTGTGGACTGGGCATAGTGTTTCTTATGGGCATGGAAAGATTTCCACTGACTGAAATTAAGTGAAAAAGACAGTAACGCTTTGCGATGTTCCTGCAGAAACAACCAATTGGTATTAAAAGAAGAGCTAAAGATATTTTCTTTCCCTTTACCAAAAAGACCCTCACACTAAACCCAAACCAAAAGATAAAAAAAAAAAGAAAAAAATAAAATTGAAAGAACCTTAAGCAGGGACTTGGATGTGAGATTATGGGATTTTGTGTAGCTAATTCATGGCAGCATATTGAGGGATTCTTGCATTTGAAGGTGCACTGTGTTTTCAGAAACATGGGGATAAGTTGATTCAGACATTACTTTTCTATGATGCAGTAATTCGGAGCATTTTTTAACCTGGCTCCACCCTCTTTTGAAGAAGCACATTTTCAGATATAGTGCAGACAGGTTTTTCTATCTGTATACCTGTAAAAGAAAAATGAGTTGAGAGAACGCACATCTTTTTCATGAGCAGAATACTTTGAAATTTCTCATGAGAAGAACATTTCAAAATTCCTCATAAGCATCTTAACCATCATTTCTGAAGAAAACTACTACTCTACAGGAAAGGGTTTGTAGTATAACCTTCCAGAAACAAATTATATAGAAATGAAGTCCTAAGGAAATGAACATGGGCACTGTGAAAATTATTATTACCAATGTTATTTCTTTTACGACAGCTGAATCTTTGCTAGGAAATGTCATGTGCATGCCTCAGTTTCTAATTACTTTATCTTAACATAAAATACAAACTTTCCCCCCAGATTTTTGTATTAATGCAAGAACTAATTCTTACATGCTTATGTGGGCATTTCCTTCTAATGCTTGCATAGAGTATAAATGTACTATCATAAACATTAACCTCATTTTGCCTTGAAATTATTGTATTCTAACGGATTCCCAACTGCTGCTTGCCATCTCAGCCAGTTTTCATTGCAGCCACTTAGCAGGAATTCTAGAAATGTAGTTGTTTTAGCAAATAAATACATTAAATATTTAATACATCTTTGTTAATTTTTTTCCCCTTTTTTGGCTGTTTTTCTAAATCAGGACAAGTATTTCTAGCATTTACAGGGTCCTTGGAGTAACATTTTGAAGGGACTTCTTTTTGCCTCATTTTTTTCCCATTTAAACTAATGGCACGGGTGTAAATGACCTTTATTTTAGTGACACCTCATATGCTAAACCTTTTTTATGTTAGGCCTTCTTATTAACAGGTAGCCTGTACCTAAAAAGAACTGTTAATCTTAACAGCTAATTGTTCCTGAAAAGAACTGAGAAAAACTCTTTTCGCTTAGTCTTTGTTACTGTGGGATCATCTGAGCTTGAAATTGGAAGGAGCCTTAGACGAAAAAGCCAATTCGGCCAAAACCACCAACTTTCATTTTGTTTTACACCAAACCCACACATTTTGCATGCATTTTATGTACAACGAATATTGACTCCTGTCAAGTTTGGCCGTAATTAGAAGCACAGTTTTACTTAAAAGGTTTTGAACCTTAGAAAAAGTGTAGCAGAACCTGGGCAGAGTTCTGAGTTAACAATGAAACTGGAAACAGGACATTTCATGTGGTTTTGGGTTTCATAATGAAAGTTTGACATAGTTCAAGTCATCAATCAGTTCTAACCATTTCCTTAGACTTAAACTCTTCCATGTTTTCAGTTTTTATCAGTGGATTTTATTCAGACTATCACGTCAAAGAAAAAGATGATCGCTTGTCCTGCTGATGAGGTGTCCTATGTAACAAGTCACTGCGGTTTGAGCTCGACAGCGCGAGCATCTAAGCTCTAGCTAATAATGCTCAAATAATCCTGTAGCGCTAACCGCAATGTTTTCTACCATAATGTGCAACTTCTCTTGGTCTGGGTGAAATTCATCCTCACCCAGAATTGCTGGATTAAACTACTGTATTTCTAAAAGGTTTTTGTTTTGGGGTTTTTGTTTTGGGGTTGTTTTTTGGTTTGGGGTATTTTTTTTCACTGGGAAAGAAATGCAGTGATTGGGAGGAATCAGCAAAGAGAAGCAAAGCATAATCAAAGTTGCACTTTGGAGCTAACTTGGTAAAAAGATGACAAGTAAAATTAACTGAAATTCTACTAATTTATATATCCAGGGACCATGGCTTACATACTGCTAAATTAATAGAGCTTCTTTTCAGATGCATTCCTAAAATAACCACTTACCAAACAACTCTTCTTTCAGGTAACATTTATATGCCAATCTCATGCCTAGGAGTTACCTAGTGTTGTCATGATCAGTGTTTTAACAAGAGCCGCTCTTTCTTCATCTCCCCATGTCCCACGTTAAACATTTTCACATTTTAGGTCTAAAAAATTAGGTCTATACCTCTGGGGAGATATCTGTGACATTAGTGACCCCCTGACCATAAACTTACAACATAGGTAACTTGGTTGATCCTAAGATGCAGCTTTCCTGTTCACTTCCAGCTGCCTAATTGCATTGAATATTATTACTTGAGGCTCTATTG
>VXBZ01005606.1:759801-809509 GCA_013399135.1 Heliornis fulica | reverse complement strand
CCCCCCCTCCAGAAAGGGGGACCTAGAAAACATCAGTCTTGAACTTCTTCCTCTTCAAGAGCTCGGGCTGCAAAGGAAACCTCCTTTGTTTTTGTTATTTATATGCTGTCAAGTTTTGAAGTGGTGAGTTTCGGGTCGGTTTTGCTAATTTCACTCCGAAAACTGCAGTGTTTCTGTTTCTAGATAAGTACTTCGCTTCTTTGTCTCTTTAAAAGGTCACAGGGAAAGCTTGGCCTGGATTGTGAGAGCCATATGGAATGGATAAGTGCGGAGCCTCTCTCGAATGTGATTACGGGTTTTTATGGGGGAGGGAGGGAAGAGGAGGGGAAAGGCATGGGGAGGGGGCTGATTCAGGAGGAGAGAAAGAAATAATATAATGCCACACCGGCGGCGTTACATCGCGACAAAAGGAGATACCGCGCCGGCTCCCATTCAGAAATTGCGCGGTGTGCCCGTACGCGTACGCCGTGCCTGGGAAACTGCGCGTCGAGGCTGTGCTCGGCTCCCGGTGCCTGCCATGAGAACTTGTAGTTGTGAAAGGTGCCTAAATGCGAAACCCGGGGAAAAAACTCTTGGTCTGGAACCGGCGGAGGTGATGGTTCTTCCCTGCAACCCTCTCCCTGGGCAGGCCACGCTGGTTGTTGCTCATCACTATTCCAAACTGAGGTTTCAGTGAACTTTAGCCTTGGGCATGGAGTTTAAATGAGTAAATTAGGTGTTTTATGTGCATGTAATTTTGCTTTGTAACATAAAGCTTTTTACAAGATGACTAAGCGGTGAAAGGATGCCGATGGGTGGGTATTCTCAGGCCAAGCGAAAATGACCCATTTGGTGTTTTGGTTGTAGTCAGTGTATTAACTGCGATCACTTTTATTCACTGTACATGATGTAGTGCGATTCTGACTCATGATGACTAGATACTTTTCCTAAGAACCTCGGTGCCTTAGAGTACTTCTGAAGTTGCCAAAAGTGACAAGGATTTTCTTGTTTGAGGCTGTTTGTTTGTTTGCTTTACTACCCCCCCGCCCCTTTTTTTTTTTTTTTTTTTTTTTTTTTTTTTTTTTTTTTTTTTTTTTTTTTTCTTTCTTTTTTTGTTAATCTTATTCTTGAGAGAGACCACTCGGAAAAGCAGCCCTATAGTATGTTAGCATTAAAAGATGTTAACGGTTTAGATGAGTCTCTAGTCCTTTGCTTAGGATGCAGTTAACGCAGTAAAAAAACCCCAAAAAATCTTTTCAAAAAGTGCCTAAAATAGGCACTTTCTTGGTAATGAACGCACAACTAAAATAGATGGGATCAAGAAGAGTGGTAAACCTTAGCCTGTCACCTTACAGCAGAAGGAAAAATAATGATTTTCTGAACTTCTGCTATTCGGTGGCATTCTTGAGGTTGCTTATAGACGTTCAGATTAATATATTACCTTTTCCTTCACCATATCGGGAGTAGCAGCATGGTGTTCAAACAGGAAAAAAAAAAAAGTAGTTTACAGAATTGTCATTGCCATGTATACCAATGACGTGGAAGTATATATAAAAACCCTAAAACCCAAGATGTTTAGCCTTTAATAGCTTCGCTATGAAATGTGCAGAAAATGTATTTAATTACTAGGCAACTGAAAGAAAGTAGCAATTACCAGATTCATGCCAGACTTTCTATATGTGACTTCCCCAGTATTAGTATTTGTACTTGTTAATGTAAAATGCTGGTTCATAAATTGATGTCTAGTCACCTGTCCTTTGTGATTATATTATATACGTAACATGATTGTCGGTGTATTTGACCCTTTCACAGTAGAGAAAGGTAGGGTAAAATACCTAAAGATCACAGTAGTATCGATGAATGAAATCATAACTATAAAGAAGTCTGTTCTCAGAAACTGGTTTTTTTTGTTTCCTTTAATATACATAGTTGGCAAAGCAGATTCCAATGAGTGACAAAAATCCTCAAAACTTACTCCATTGTGATTTAGGCTTGAGAGATTTTTAGTGATTTAATTGCAGTTGTTACTCATGGACAGAGATTTCAAAAGTTTATAAAAAGGGAAATAGATGCATGCTAACATACACCTTTTCTTAATTTGTCATTGAAATGACTTCTGTTTTTTGGCTTCAAATAGCTGTGCCAGCACATAATTTAGCATCACCCAGGTTTTGTTTGGGATTTGGTTTGGATTTTTTTTAATATTTAAAGGCTTCAAAACTACTGTAGAAGCTGTGGGTTTTTTTTCCCAGCATCGTGTTTTGTGGGATGCTACCTTCTCAGTTACTTTTCATAATTCAATAAACTACTCCATTTAACACTTAAAGATCGAGATCTGAAAAATTTCACATGAATATTTTGAACTTTGCAAAAGTTGATAAACTCTTTGTGTAATATTGGTTAGGAAACTTAAAAGCAACCATTTCCCAAACTGCTTTCTGAAGTTAAATGTTAAATTCTCTCCTAACTTTTAATTTTAAGGTAGGGAGGAATTGTAAATGGATGGTATTCTGCATCTCTAATAAATCTGTTGCTCCCTCAAGTAAAGTTTTGCCAATCTCTGTTTCTTTTTTTTTTTTTTTAACCAGGTAGATTGGGAAATGTTTCACTAGAATCTTTTTTTTTTTCCTGTTTTTCTGTCTGTTTTAGCACAATAGAAACACTTGGGATTAATAACAGACCTTTCTTTGAGGTTTGTAACAATAGCTGTGTTGCAGCACATACCTTGACAATCATCATTTATGTGAATCTTAGTGTCTCTCAGATTTTGTAGAATATCTCTGAGGATTTTTTTTTTTTATTTGAAGAGGTATTCTGGTTGGCTTTAAAAAAATAATTCCACCGGATTATGATGCAATCTCTCTGTAAACTGGGGGTATGCGGTCATTTTTGGGGGATAAGTTTGTTTCTTTTTAAAAAAGGCATCTTCTTTCCAGTTAAAATAGGTATTTGTTCTTCTTTATACGATACATATCTCTCTGTACATGTGCAGGCTGTGTACGTATACATATGCGCACACGTGTACAACATATATATATATTTTTTTTTTTGAATCATGGCAGGTGATCTTTAGAGGCGGGACTGAGTATGGATCATTTGAACGAGGCAACTCAGGGGAAAGAACATTCAGAAATGTCTAACAATGTAAGCGATCCGAAGGGTCCACCAGCCAAAATTGCGCGCTTGGAACAGAATGGGAGCCCATTAGGAAGAGGAAGACTTGGAAGTACAGGAACTAAAATGCAAGGAGTGCCTTTAAAACACTCTGGACACCTGATGAAAACTAATATTAGAAAAGGTAACACTTTTGATAATTTTACAGTGGAGGAATATGATTTATAATATTTTTTTGGGGGGAGAAGCATGCTTTTGCAGACTCTTCTTCATTTATATTTCAGGATTAACTGTCCATTCTAAAATACTATATATTCCCAACTTTGATATAAATCACATTTGGGAAATGTAAGCTTCATGCTTGGGTGGAGCATCTTGCTTTACAGGGTGGAGTCTGATTTTTGTTAAGGTAAAGGCTAGCTGCTCTGATTAAAGCAAATTCCTACATTGAAATAGAAAAGTAATGTAAAGTATTAGTTCTTTGAGTAAGTTTTGGGCAAAGAAACGCAAAAATAGGCAAGAGTAAATACTGAATGCCTAAACCAAATTCTCGCCTTTCCTCTTAAAGATGGTCCAAGCTTGGAAGGGCATCCGTATTTCCATAACAGTTGCAAGTTGGTTTAAAGGAGAGTGTAAATCTTTAGGCATCACATTGGAAAAGTCATTTATGATGTCAATCTTCGCAGTTTATTTTCTTAAGTACAATTCATTATTGAACAATGAACAACTTGGGTGTCATATTTTTCAGTGGCTGGTTTGCTGTAATTAGACATTTACACAAGGAAAAGGCACATTTAAAATCATTTATGTTTGTATATTGATGGCTTTTGTTTGCATTGAAAATACTTTTTAATGGACAATAATCTCTACATTTTGCTTATCAAAATGTCTAAGTCTTTTTGACCATACCCTGCAGGCTTGCTAGTTTAATGCATGTAATTTGGCATTTGTTTTAAAACAGCCTCTACTTTTTTTCAGCATAACTGTTGTGTGTTTATAATCCAGATTTTTCTTGCATTTGTTAAGAAAAGTGCAAAATGCAACCAAGACTATTAAACGCACAAAGTTAGAAGGCAGAGGAATTTCATTGTGTCTGATGCATAACGTTTATCGTACAATCATTTATTTTTTCCTCGGTTTGGCGAAAACAAAGAATATATTGATCCTGAAATGAACAGACACAGCAGTCCGTATTGTTAGATCTTTATCTATTAAAAATGGAAAAACAGCACTTCAGCAAATTCTTTGGCCTCTGCTCATGATTACCCTATTTATTGATTGTTTGCCAAGAATGTATGCATCTTAAGAAAGCCAGGGTAAGAGCATTAAAAATATAATTTATTACGGCTTTTCAAGCAGAGTGCATTAATATTGTACAGTGAAGCAATGGGGCTATATAAAAAGGACTTTCTGACGCCTGCAAACATATAAGTTCCATAAATTCCTAAATAGGAGATTTCAGCTGTCTCTGGTATTATGTGATATTTGCACAGCAAACTTTAATGCCAGGACAGTTTTAGACAAGGATTCTACAGAATTCACTGCTCCTTATGGCAGACGTGCTGTTTACACAGACTCGTAAACCTTCAGCAAAAGCTCTAACACTGCCTTCAGGTTTAAATCATGCTGTATTTTTAGCAGCAAGCACTGACCAATGCTCTCCCATTTAATACTATAAGGTTATGAAGTTGCTGCACTTGGAGGTCTTGCCAAGTACTAGCAGGAGTGATCAGCCAGCTGAGATTGTGCTCTCCTGTATAACATTCTTCACATTAACAGAAGGACACCAGTGACAGTTTGCTAAAAGATTTAGTGGCTTGATTTGTAGTCAGATGATACCTGTGTTGCACCACCAGGATCCACCTCTGATAATCTGCGCAGTACGTCAGAATTTGGCCAGGAGGTTCTCTCACGTTGTTTAAAGTACCACATTTTTCAGAACGCTGTAACTCACAATACCACATACCTGGCAGAAAGTGTGCTGACATGCAGCGAGATACCTGTGCGTTGCTAGTTTAGTGTCTGACCGTGGCTTAATTTGCAGGAACTGATAAGGGAGAAAACAAACACACTTTAGCTGTTATTGAGTGTATCTGCACTGTTTGTTAAGACGAAGCTTTGTTTACATTTTATCTTCATTATTAACGGTGAAACTGCTTAAGAATTTTGAGCCCTTAAGTCTGAGTCAGATGGTAGTAGGTCAGACATCAATTGTGAGAGCCTGGAAAGAAAATAAAATAAATACCCACCACCTTTTTGCAGATGAAGGTTAATTAAAACCAATGAAGAAATCGCTGATTTGCATGTACTGCTTTTGCTTTGGTCTTCTCTCCCTTCCTGACCAATCTTACTTACATTTAAAAAAACAAGANAAAAACCAAACCCCAAAAAAACAGCTCCTTCCTGCACTGCATAAATATTGGCAAGCTTTTAGTCTTTCATGCTGAGCCTATTGGGCAAACTGGAGTTTGTGAGCTTTTCCAAGCGAGCCTGAAGGGGTTTGTTTGCCAGAGATTGACTCTCTGGTGAACAGATGTAGTTTAAATATACGTGCTTAAGAGGTATCTTTTTTATTGTGTTTTCTTGGTATATATTAGAGCACAAATCAAGAGACCTGGTCTTAAAAGCGTTTATCTGTTGTCAAGAGTAAATCTTCTTTGTTGACCACAGTGTGTCTGCTGCACCTTAGCAGGTTAGGAGGTTTTCGTAAGTCCAGAGGGCAGTGGTTATAGAGGCATTAACATTGTAGGACTAATTGGAGTTCCTGGGTGCCCTGTTAAAATAACCCTTGTCATCATTTATGCTAAAGATGATACCCCTCTGGCAGGCTGCCATAAGACAGTTCTGTACATCTGCTTTTAACCCTTTTGCTTTCTGTCATTGAGATCCCAGCTTGCGCTGCTGGTGACAGCGGGACAGGAACGAGGCCTAAAACCACAGGTCTGAGGTCATCGTGTCATCCATGTCCGTCTGGGAGGCTGGGAGAGATTTTCACAAAGTCTAAATCTGATTGCTGGGAGAGGCTTTGTCCCTAAAACAGCTCGGGTCATTTGTTACTTCTCTCTCTGTTGTCAAAAGGGAGAAAGAAGATTGAGAAAAGAGGAAAAAAGAATTAAAAACAGCCAGAGGAAAGGGAAAAAGGTTGTTTGCTTAATATACTGCACAGTGTAAGGAAGGGTTTGTCGCATGATGCTTCAAAACTAGAAATTACTAATTACTATCAGGCATACCAAAATAGCAGTGAATACCAGAAATGTTGAACGTAAAGCACAGGAGGCACCAAAATAATAATAATATTTAAAAAATTTGTAAAGAGCCCAAACTGCAGGTACACTTCTTAAAACGGCACCGAAATCCTGATTTGTTTCTTAAAGATGCGAGTGAGAGTAGTGCTGAAGTGCACTCAATGAATGAAGCAGGAATTAGAACACAAGAAGTGTTAACTTTTGTCTTGTTTCCCTGTGCACTCTTTTCAGAGCAAATGTGTAACGTGCAAGGTGATTTGCTGTTGATGTTGAAGGCAATTAAATATTTTTGGCAGGACTAAGAAAGTTTTAGTGTTAACGAACAAAATTATGTAGCTGGTGCTAAAATGGCTTACAGTGAAGACATCTGCAGTATGTATTTAGGTTCTCATGCTGCCTGCTACTCACAACAAATCAGGCAGGACAGGGAGAATCAACTTCTTTTCAGTCAACATTGTTATTTCTATAGAAGGTAATTCTTTAATCTGTATCCGATCAAGCGAGCTAAATTTGCATTTCTGCTTTTCAGGGAGATGTATGTTTTGCAGAACTTTCTCTTTTTTTGGGGAGGAGGACAAGGGGAAAGGACTCAGGGAACATGTTTATCAAATATTTGTGATGATTCTTGATGCCTCCTCTGCCTGTTCATACAGGTTTTATTTACATAACACTGTATAGATCCACCTACTCTACCATAGCTCAAGTTTAATATGTTAAATTTAATTTTTTTTAATAGGAAGTATGCTTCCAGTTTTCTGTGTAGTGGAACATTATGAAAATGCCATTGAGTATGATTCTAAGGAGGAGCATGCAGAATTTGTGTTGGTGAGGAAGGATATGCTTTTCAACCAACTGATTGAAATGGCGTTGCTATCACTTGGATATTCTCACAGCTCTGCTGCCCAAGCAAAAGGTAAATAAGATTATGAAATTGTACAGTGGATTATGTTTGTTTGTGTGGGGTCTTGGTGGAGGGGCAGGATTTCTTTACAGATTGTGATGCAGGATTTACTTCTTAAACTTCTTGTAGATTCTGTCACTGCATGTTATTTTTTTTCCTTAATGTATTTTTGTTTAGTTGGTGCATGTTTTGTTTGTGAGGAACGTAGAAGTAGATTCTTTTTATGTTGTTGTTTAAAGAAAAAAAAAAGACTTCAACTGAATCATTAGTATGCTTATTGACCTTAATAATCTGCTCCACTGAGGATCCACAAGGAAGTGTAAAGCATATTTGAGCAGATGGACTGTTGAGAGTCAACTTGCATTTATGACTGAATATCCAGCTCTGTTTCTTTTATTTTGTTCCTGATGGTTTTATAGACCGCAACTCAGTCCTTGCGTCACAAAATCCTCTCTAATTTATTAAGAGGAATGCTGACTGTTCTCTCCTATTGAATTCATGGGAACTTAGGAAAATACTCTTCTATACATATAAAAAAAATCTGCTGTAATGCATTTGTATAATTTCATAATATAGATAAAGCATATCCTTGGTGGTGTGTGGGTGGGGGTTTTTGGGGGGATGTTCCTTTGTTTTGCCAGATTTAAGAGGCTAGAAACAAAGGTGCTGATCTTGTTAAAATCAGATATTTCTTCTGCCCCCAGGAATTAACAGGTAAATTACTTTCGGTTTGTGTTTGCTTCTCTTTACCCCCCCCGCTCCCCCTTTTTCCTGCCCTTCTTGTCCATTCCTCCTCCCTCCAAAAAATAAAAAACCTGCAGGGCTTATCCAGGTTGGGAAGTGGAATCCAGTTCCACTCTCCTATGTGACAGATGCCCCTGATGCTACGGTAGCAGACATGCTGCAAGACGTGTATCATGTGGTCACACTGAAAATCCAGTTACACAGGTAAGTTGCATACCAGTTCTGGGATGTGAACTGTTACTTGTTTGCTCTTACTGTTAATATTGCTTGTATTTAATTCCCACTCTGCTGTGTGATCAAAGTACAGAGGCTTATCTAAATTCCTTTTTAGTTACTCTGATTCTTCTTTAACTTATGGTATACTGTTGCAGAAAACTTTTATAGCTCTGATACATAGATTTTCTTTGGATATCTCATTAAAACTATATTGCATTTTAGTCAATTAAATGATGCATTACAAGAAGGCATTTTACATAAAGTTTACTTAAGAGAAAAATATTTTTGCATATCATGAACAGTACCATCTGTGTGCATTTTGTAAAAGAATGACTTGCTCACACTTATTGTTGCTGTCTAGGTTCTTAAATTTCACGGTAACAAAAAAGAAAAAAAATGGTTAATATATTAATGCTTTTCATGATCAGTCGTGAGAAAGCATTACACCTTAAATTGTTTTACCAAGCGCATCAGAGCAGGAAGGTAGAAGTAACATGAAAAAATAGTCGCCACATGCAGCTGATGTATAATTCATGCATCAATACAGCAGATGTGTTGTATAAAGTAATTAACTAATCGGAACAATCAGGAGACCGAGAGCAATCTCCAGATGCATCTGCTTGATGCGCAAAATGAAATCTGTCTGTCTTAAAGGAATGTTCTGCAGCAGGATGCAATCTTGTAATAATCCCTTTTCTAATCTGTGTCTCAAATAGTTGCCCTAAACTAGAAGACTTGCCTCCTGAACAATGGTCTCACACAACAGTAAGAAATGCTCTGAAGGACTTACTGAAGGATATGAACCAGAGTTCATTGGCCAAGGAATGTCCCCTTTCACAGGTACTTAGCATAGCATGTAATAAATAATAAAGCACTATAGGCAGCGCTGATGTGAGATTTGAGATTTCTACAGGCAGTAGCAAGTAGTACCCATGGAGTGAATCTGCTAAAAATGCAAATTCATTTGACCACTTCATGATCTTTATAAATATGCCTGATTCATTTTGAACATAGTCTTACAACGTTTCCCATGGGGAGTCACGAAAGGTTGTTTACACCACACTAAAATTGTCTCACACCACACTAAAATTGTCTCACAGCAAACTGGATTTTAACTGGTTTTTGTCTTCAGTCTCTGAACTGCTTTGGTGTAACTACTTTTTTCAAGCACATGTGTTCAAGATGTTAAAAGGCTCTTTACTTACTGCTGTCAAAAGTACTATCGAATCTGAATGCTTGTTAGATAACCTACGGTAGTTTTAAATGCTAATTCATAAAATGAGACAGTCTTTGGCATGCTATATGAGAAGGGAGTAAAGAATAAAGCTCTTTGGATGATGTGTTGTTGCAAACAACCAAAGGAAAATCAGCCATTTATTAATTCTAATCAAAATATACCTAAACAGAAATGAAACCTTAGTTTACGCATTGCTAAATATTGAACTGATGCTGTTGTTAAGCCTTAGTTGCATCGTTCTTTTCTGCCATTCTTTCTGTCAGTGTTTTTGTCAAATTACTGTGAAGGTGCAGCTTTTTTTTCTACGTAGTATGGTGTCCAGTGGTGCTGTTACGGGAACATGATATCTATTTATGCCTTTTAAATTTTAAGATATATCTTGTGGTGCGGCAGAGACAAATGGGGTATACAAGTAGATTATACTAGTTGTGGTAGGGAGCAGAAAATGAAATTAAGGAAGTCAAGGTATTTTTGGAGTCTGTCTCTGAAAGACTTCAGTTTCTGTAGAGGGCTACTCTCTTGTCTGTTTTTCTAGCGGATATATTAGCAGGCCGTTTTTCCCATCACTTTTTTTCCCCTATGGTTAAATTGTTTTAGTGATGTGGCACCAATACAGGAAGTTTTGAAGTGGAAATAATCAAAATTATCTTCACTGGTTGCAAACCATTACAGTAATACGTCTGAAAGTTATCTTGTATGTACCTACTATAAAAGCATGTGGGCTTTGGCGCTCCAAAGCCATGCTGGCTTATGGACGCTGCAGACTACTTGGGATTTTTCTCCTTTTTAATCTACTCATGCTAGTTCTTACTTGATAGTGACGCAAAGCATGTGAATTCTATTGAGAAGGAATATTTCATTTCTACTTCGACATCTTGTTTCACATAGCAGCTTCTGTATTTATGTAGATGATGCAATGATAAAGCAGAGAAAAGTTTTTAAAAGGAGTGCTTCACTAAAGACGGTATCATGGTACTGGAGGCAATTTAATAATTTCACTCTCTTAAAAGGTTGTTTTTAAGCTATACTGAATTTTTATATAATAATTTTAATGGGCAACAAATCTTGCCTAATAACATCTTTTGTAGCACTTGAGATGAGAAACCTCCAGATCACAGAACTCTGATTCGGGGATGTTTGTTTGATGGTGGTCACTTCTTTATTTGTAAATATTTGAATTATACTCAAAGCTGTGAACCTCTTTCTGTTGGTTAAAAAACATGCTTGTTACTTTTGTCATTCCTGTCTTCACCAGTGTTGTGGTAGTTAGGTTACAAGAATTTAAATAGTTTCAGCTTTTCCTTTTTTCTTTAAATCACATTAAACTTGAAATATGTTTATTTATTCATTCTTAACTTTTGGAAAGGAAGCCGTTACAGCAGTTGATCAAGAGCCCATCAGTCAGTCTAAATCTTCCATCTCCCTCCGTGAGCTTAAAGGAGGATGCGTTGATTTGACGGTGTACTTTTCACATGACTAAATTGATCTGAATGCTTCCCGTATTTGCGTAACTAATAACTCATTGTATATTGCTCCTATGGAAGGACACTGACTTTAAGAGGGTCTGTGTCTTGTTAAACATTGCATCTGGAGAATTGCCCTGCAGTGGTGTACTGCTGCAACGGAGGTGAGAAATAAGAGCAAGGCAGAGGTCAGGAGGCAATGTTTCCTTGTAGGGTCCGTCAAAATGCCAGCATGGGCGACTCTTCTGAGAGCAGAGAAGAAGTCTCTCCTGTTATGTATTTCCATGGTCATAGGTAATGCCACATGAAGTGCTTCATCACAAATGCAAACTAATGCAGTGACACTGTACCATAACTTATTAACACTGTTATGGATATAATCTATTAACCACAGAAAAATGACTCAAAGTGGAAACGAGAGTAGTTACCGTTTTCTGTCACTGTCATTAGCGGTGGTCTATTTTGTGTAGATACAGAAGGATCTGTTTCGAAGTATTCAAGTTGCTGTCCTTGGTGCACGGCATCACCAAAGCCCCATTTAAGCATGGAAAACTGAGAATCATCATCCTCACTTAGAATTTTCTGTATTTTCTTAATCTTGCATTTTCTGTATTTAAAAAATGCTGGTATTTATTCAGAGTACTGACATTCTAAGTACCGCAAAAAAAAAAAAAAAAATCCAAGGAAACTATTTTTATAGTGCAGATATATTTAGTGTTCATGAGCAACCAAACTTTGAGATCCAGTTTTTCTTAATTACAGCGTCTTGAAAACTTAACATCATCTAATTGAGTGGGTTTACTTTTTTCCTTTCTTTTTTTGTCATTAACTTTCTTTTGAAACTAAAACCTTGGGGCGTACAGGTATGATCTCTTCATGCCTACCTCAGTAAATTACCACTGTGCCTCTTGCTTTCATTAGGAGAGGTGAATAGATGGTCTCTCTTGAAGCCTCTGTAATTGACTCGCTCTGTGACTGCTGTGTCCATCCCCGAAGGCCATGTTTACCACTCACTAGGTGAGCCAGTGTCAGTGGGGCAGCCCCAGTTGACGCAACTTGGAGTCCTCAGGACTGATGGGAGTGAATGCATGGTTCCAAATTGCCGTGGAATCGTTGGCATCCATCCAGATGTTTAGCCCCAAATCGTTGGGGATCTAGCAGGCAAGGAAAAAGGACACCACAGATTTCACATGGAAAAGACAGACCTTTTCTGAGTTATGTATTGAAGCATGTGTTCTCATACTTTACCTCAGGTTTACAGATTTTATTGCTAGAGACTAGCAGCATACACAGATGCCAGGTGAAAGACTTCTTATGTTTGATATACACGGCTTGCTTTGTTTCTGCTTCCTCTTCAGACTCTTGATGGGGAAGGCACTTGGAATTTAAGACTCAATTTTGGGCTATATCTTGTGCATTCCATTAAATTGGTGCATCTTGCGAGTGGCCTAGGTCTTATTTTTCCTCCTGTTTTGTCTCTTCGGTCTTCAAAGGGTTGTAAAGAAATTGTTCTACCATCAATTCTTATTTCCAACCCCTCACAGGGAAGCTCTACTCTACCTCAGTCTGTCAGGAGCTGCTCTAAAGTGATATGGCAGGCAGGCAGTCGGGCAGTCCTGTTGCATTTACTTATTTAATGTTCATTCTTCCGTCTCTCTACTGGGCCTTAGTTCTAGTATTTTCATACTGCACTTTCACAGTTTTGCAATGTTTTACTTAATAGTGCAGATATTTTCTATTGCTTCCACAGTTAAATAAGTGGAATGTTACAGACTGAATTGAATTCTCTGTGAGTGTGTGTGTATATGTGTGTCATAACCTTTTTATGAGAGGGGAGTGACATGGGCTGCTGGCCTGAGACAAGGTTGGAAATTATTTTAATAATTTTGTAACAAACTCCCTGTGTGCTTTTGAACATGTAAATGTACCCCTTACCTTGAGCTCCTGTAGCCTTTTCTGTGAGAGGAAGATAACAAGTCATCTACCAAATGAAGAGGCTGTAGAGATCAGTTAGTATCTGGGCATCACTTTGAAATATAGCAGTAATCAAATGGCATTGACTTTTCTACTGGTTTTATCTCACCTGATGTATTTCTTTTCTACAAAAAAGATTTTCTAAATGATTGTTGTTAATATTCACAAACAAGCTTGAGACTTGGTTTTTTTTTTTGTTGGTGCGGAGTTTTTATTTTTTGTTCACTTCATCAAACCATCACAAAAGTGTTTGTGAAGCAAAGCCGTCATTCCTTCTCTTCCCCCATAGCATAGCTAGCCCAATTCTCATGACAACCAATAGCTAGTGCATTATAATTGAGAAAATCCAGGCCTTATGTGTAGTAGAATCGTGAATCTCATGGCTTACTATATTTTAATATATTTTTGTAGGGGACATACAATATTTCCATGGAATATATCAAGAGTCTGTGATACTTATGGACATAGTAATGCATTATATTACTGTGAATTTCTTTTAAGGTATTTGTGTGCACCCTCACCCTGTGTCTGTAACATCTTTTACATAATTTTACTCTTGATGATGAGGGAATTGCCTGTTTTCAGTTAGAGGAATATATGCTTGCATTCTGTTAAACGTATGTGCACACAGAACAAGTGCCTGTATGATACCAAAGTCTGAATAGTTTTGCACTCCTGATAAATATAGTTACCCTGACTACATTTTGATCAAACTTCTGTGCTGTAGTGAATGATTATCCTCATCTGACGTGGACGCAATAGAGATCATACACTTCCTTTTTTTTTGTTCAAATGTCCTGTCCTGAATTTACATTTTATGCTGACATCGTGCAGGTTTTATGTGCTCTGGCAGAGATGCCAGGCAGAAAGCTTCCTTGGAACAGCAGTGCTTCTCAGTTTACCTGACCAGAAGGCACCTGGCCATCATATCGAATAAGCAGTGTAATAGAAAATCCTCTTTTCCTTGCTGCTGTCCCATCACCACCACCACCACCCCTCCCCTCCCCAAATCCCAACCAGAAATATTGCATCTGCTAAAATTAAAGCTTCCAGACCTATAAATAACCAAGGAAGAGTTGCCAAAATACATATTTTTTTATGAGCAATTTTTAATTTATACTTTGCAAAACGGAAAGGTGTTTTTGCCCTCCCCTTTCAATTTTACCTGCCTAGACCTGAGATCAAGTCCTTGGATTTCTTTGTTGCTTTTGATTTTATTCTCTTCTCTCTTCTTTCTGCTCCCCCCTTCCCCCAATAATTAATAACCTGAGAAAGGAATGCAGCTCCTTTTTCTACTGTAGAAGTTACTGTGCTTTAGATTTTTAAGATGTCATTAATTATTTCAGGGAAGTAAATCCTTGAGGGCCTGGGCTCAGGTTTTGGCAGGCAGGGCTTTCAACCCACCCCTCAGTTGCTCAAGAATAATTCACTCTGATATCTCTTCAGGCTGATATGGTATCTGGATTTTTAAAACACTTTAAATTATCTGTTGAAATTTGGGCCCATAACTCTTAGTCATCTAGACAGAACGGGGCAATACAGCGCCTGTTGCTGATGGGACAGGGAGGATGAAATACACATCTTGGTAGATCTGTGTGAGGAGGTTCATGGGATACTCAACCTTCCAATTGCCTGATCTTCATTTATGTTATTCAGATGCATCTAAACAACTCGGTGCTAAAGCTATGTCAGTCTACAACTGTTTTTATCTGGGCAGCAATCTGTTAAAGGAGAAAGTGCGGCTATTTTTCTCTGCCTCTTCATTAGAACTAACTATAATGAGGATGTGAAAGTCACTTTCCAAAGCAGTTATGGGGCCTGGACTTATCATGAAGAGGAGGAGGGGTAATACCTTGTTTCTCAGACAAATGCAGTTTCTGACTTCAGAGGACTCTGTAAGGTGTAAGTAGCTGTTCTGTCTTGAGTTTTTCTCAGACCCCTGAAGTCAGCTATATGGAGATGTTAGCAGCTGTCTTCCACCAGGCTCTCCTGTGAACAAAGTACAAATTTCATGCTTTTTCAGGGAGTAACGTTTTTGGGACAGCCCTCCACGCTTTGTGTGCCTAACCACTTGGGATTGTATCCCAGCCATTTTGGGAACTGTCATGCGAACAAGTATCTGCATCGCAAGGACTTTTAAGTTTTAGGGAAGTGACAGTAAGAAAAGGACACAGCACATTTTCTTCTGATAAGTTTTCCTTCTAAAATGTGCATGTGTTTTGGAACTGAGTTCTACTTGACCTCTGTTTTCACTCAGTGGTCCTGAGAACAGTATATAGAATAACTTGCATTTTAAATATTTGCAGTGATGACGTTCTTTTTATATATATATAAAACTATGTAGCCGTGCTTTTTTTCTTCTTTTTATATTCAGTGTTTTTAAGAGGCAGTCAAGTAATATGCTGCTACAAAATTCTCCATTCATTCATGTTTCTCACACACTTCTTAATGCAGTCATGGCCAAGTGCGAACCCTTATTTATTTATTTTTTTTCCATAACTTTATTAGAGGGTTAGCAAGCCACTCCTCCAGTGTTCTTTAAAGGCAAGATTGCAAATAAGTCTTTTTTCTTTTTCTTTTTTTTTTATTGGCAAATTGTTGGCTGTAGAGTACTGCACAAGTATAAACAACATGAGAGATCCTTTAACATAACATGAGAGCCTTTAGTCGCTTTGCTCCTTAGCTTTGGAACTCATTGCCAATTGAAGTAAGGAAAGCTCTGGCTTTTGGGACTTTTAAATCTAGACTTAAAAGTTATTTGTTCTGTTTAGCATTTTTAAAATGATTCTATTAGGAATTGTATGTGCTTCAGTTTTAATTTTAACTCATAATGATTGTAAAGCACCCTGGGATGCTTGCATGAAGGGCGCTACAGAAACCCAAGATTGTATTGTACTGTGTTGTAATGTATTGTATTATTACATGGTGCTGGAGTTGGACCACGGACAATTCATATAGAAAGCATTTGAATACTTAGCTAAAG
Organism: Heliornis fulica; assembly: GCA_013399135.1. Classification (NCBI taxonomy): domain Eukaryota; kingdom Metazoa; phylum Chordata; class Aves; order Gruiformes; family Heliornithidae; genus Heliornis; species Heliornis fulica. Next base: position 793,653 of record VXBZ01005606.1, on the reverse strand, counting down.
ATAAGGAGTGCGGGGGGGTGGGGTGTACAGTCTCTTCTTGCTTCTTTTCCCCCTTTTCTGTCAGTTATTTTATTAAACTAAATTAACATGGCAGTTATTCCCTAAGAAATGCCAGCATAATTTACTGCTGCAAAGGGGCTCAAAATGTAAACCAGATGATAAACTAAAAATAAAAAAGTCCACATTAAGATTTAATTGCACTTCCCTTTCTATATTACGTTCTTATGTAAAATACATTACAAAACAGTAGTTTCTTTATCACTTCCTTCACTTTTAACTGAATTTCATTAACAATAAAGAAATATATTGTCTCTGTTTCACTAATGTCACTTGACAGTTAATCCCTTAACTTGATGTACATGTCTTTAAGATTTTTTTTGTTATATATATCTTTTTTTTTCTATAAAGAACATGATAGCACCGACTGGAGCCAAGTATTGCACAACCATGTGATTTGCAAGTTTCCCAGCTCACAGCTTTGCCAGTGCAGGTCAATTCACACCTGCCACACTTATGCCATTCTGGTCCTCATGTTGCTTTTCCTCGGTGATTGTCAGAGGTAGAGAGTTGTGCGTGCAGCTCTTTCCTTCCTCCCCCCTCCCTCCCCACTCCAAATGTGTGGTAAACCTTGTGCATTGGAAGTGTCTGCTCAGGAATTAAATGGAGTTTAATTTCTGTCCATTAGGAAGCTGCTATCCACATCGCCAATTAAGCCTTCTATTTAAAGGGCGAGGAGATATGTATGTCTACATCTTAATCACTGCTGGGACTGGTTTGCAGAGACCTTCCCTGACTGGTTCAGTTATTACCAGCAGTGGTGGGAGGCACAGAGATCAGCGTGGTTATAAAACCTACCCAAAAGCTGAACAAATTCTGTAGGTGCTGAAGCGTTGCTGTCAGCAGATTTAAAGCTGAGGTACGTCTGTGTTAGGGGACGCAGAGGTGTAGGCATAAAGATGCGTCAGGAGAAAGTTACCTGAATTGGTAATAATTTTTTACCTGACAGGAATGAAAGAAAAGCAGGACTCACTTATTGAGAGGCAATGCTGAGAGATGAGCAACTCTCACCTTGTCAGACCAGACTCATTACATGTCTTCGCTCTAATCATAACTTAGAGGTGCGCTTCTCAAACTGACTCTGAGCAAAGCTCTCAAAGCTTGTTTCCCCCCCCCCCCCTTTTTATAAAGCTAATAATTAGGTTCTTCCTTTTTATTTCCAAGAAACGCTGTAGGGAAACCTAAGGCGAGATGTGCTTTGTTTCTTTTTCCTTGGATGCTTCTTTAAGAACAGCACAAACAGTATCAGATTCTCCTGGTGCCTTGCAGCAGTGATTGGAGGACAGGTTTTTCTGGACAGCAGCAACCTCAGACCTGCCTCACTTCAAGCCATGGAATAAACTACTCAAAAGGGAAAAGTTCTGTTCCCCAAGGGTGGGAACAGATGAAAGGTTCTCCTCTTATACACCTGTCTCTTCATTATTTTTATTTTATTTTTTAACTACTAGGATTTCCTAAACTGAGAGTTGCATTTCTTTTGTAAGCTTGGTCTGGAAAGGGACCATGATACTGTGCTAAAGCATAACCTGTGCCTGGCTGTGCCACCTTTCTGAAGGATTTGATGCTTTTTAGCAAATTGTCATGTCGAAGGATAGGATTTGCGATAATAAAAAACAGGCACATGAGAAGGACTTCAGTGTCAATGGCCTTTCTAGCGATGGAGAGATTTCAGCTCCCTGAGTTTACCCAAGAATATGCTTGCCCCCTAGTTAGCTGGAACATTTCTCTTTCAAGATACCTTAATTGAATCTTGTGTCCTTTTGTGAGTTCTTTGGAGCATCTATACTTCTCACTAACTCTTTTCAGCTGAAGGCAGCAACATTGGCTAAACTAGGATCTTGGCTAACATAGCTGCTTAAAATGTAACCTTTGTGTGGTTTTACTTAGAAGTTAAGAATCTGTAGCAAATTTCATACTACAGCTATTTTTCTCCTGGCAAATGTTTACATTTTTCTTGGGACAGAAAGTAGTTTGTTCCTGTGCTTTCAGCAGCATGGATATCCTTGTAGAATGTGGGTCTATATGACTAAGAATATTCAGGTGTACAGGTGGCTCATAAAGAGACACATGGCCTGAAACAATAAATCTGACACTTAACCATTTAAGCAAAGGATAGGCAAGGGATGTTACATTTGGCACTAGAGGGATATTTAAGCAAGCAATCAGAGGCATGAGAGATGTGCTGATTAGGAGCGGAAATCGATGAAGTTCAAACTAAAAGCTAGCCGTGCATTTAAAAAAAAAAAAAGGTATGTATCTAGTGAAGGAGATTACCATTGGGATGTGGTGAAAGATCCTGTATGAGAAGTCTTCAGATCGCTATCAGATGTTTGCTCTAGCTCAGCCACAGGTAGCTTGGCTGAATTCAGAAGTTTCTATATGAACTTCTAGGATCTCTTTTTATGTAGAAAGTCCAAATAGTCAAAATAGTTCCTTTTGGCTTTAAAAATCTGCAATAACTTGTGTAGAAAAAGGAGAAGAGATCAAAGAAAAGGCTTATCCTTAACACCAAAAGAAATTCAGCAAGACAACTGTTAGTGCTACTGAGTCTGATGACTTCTTGTCTGGACATTGTGCCTTAGGGTTCAACTTCATGCCAGACATCTGATGCATTGCCTAGCAGAACAGTGGAATCCGAGAAGAGACTTGCTGAAAATCATGTCCTATTTCCCAGCAAGGAAGTCTTCCTTAACGCAATGGATAATACCAAGCAATTTTGAAGAGCTTTTTACAAAAATGGTAGTGAAAACAACTGTTGTCACTGGCTGAAGATAAAATAATTAGCAACATCTCTATCAGGAAAATGTGTGTACTTCATGTTTGTGGAAAAGTTTTATGTGCCCAAAGCTGAATTTAATACGTGAATAGCTCTATAATGTCCCCTATGACACAAAGTGTTTGCATTAGGATGGCGTTTGGAAGCATGTGTGATCTCTTACCCTGATTTTAACCAGATCAGTCTGTGAGATCTCCAAATCCCCACCTCTCCCAACCTTTATTCTTGTACAAGAAATGCTGGTTTGCCCTGTCCACATCTTCTGCGTGTGATCTTGATTGTCTTCTTGGGCTCCAGCTTCCTCTAGTCTTGTTCCTTGTGTCCCGAGGAGAAGAGGTGAGGGTAGGCACGCTTGCTTCGCGTAGTGCATTGCCTAGGGTAGGAACAGCAGCCTGGAGAGGGTCTACACTCTATGGGACTGGGAAGGAGGGATGGAACTAAGCTTGGAACATCTCAGCTCTGGTCCTGTGGACTTGGAAGCGTAGACATGGTTGGGGCACGGCTGCTGGGTTTAGCTTAATCCATCAGAAATTTTGCCCCTCTGCCGAAAATGGCTTTGTGATGGGCACCGAAGTAGGAGCAATAGGAAGAGTCTTTGAAAATGTGCATTCCCAATTCAAGCTAAAAGATGGCTTTAAAGCAAGCTAGTTACTTCATAAAAGCATTTTAAAGCAGCTTCCTGGCTAAAATGGATAGTGCTTCTCTTACCTGCGAAGCTTTCCAGTTTTAGACCTCTTCTGGAAAAGGCACTTGCAGAATCACAACATGAGGGTGTATTGATACACCCCTCAAAATATAGGACCGCTTTCATTTCACAAAGTAAACCAAGAGAATCAGCTTATTAATTATTGATTATTTAGCATTTTATGTTTTATCTGGGTTGATACTTATATTTTATCCAGTTTTTCAGAAGTGTTAAGCTAGGACTTTCACTACTGAGTACCTGCTATTTACAGACAGTGTGCAAAAACGTAAAGATTCTCAAAAAACTTTGTGTTGGACATCTCACAATGAAAACAAAAATGTCTTCCATCTCCTTATGTTTTATAGGTTGAGGCTGTGACTTTTTTTTTTTTTTAATAAGGCTAAGGCACTATGCCATAAAGCTTGTAAAGTGGTTATGAAGTTCTTTAAATCTGAATTAACATTTCCTACCTACCTATCTTTCTCTCTTTTAAGCTTTTAATCTTTGCAAATATAAGACTAGTATCTTGGGAAGCAGCTTTTTATTTGAGCTTTATTTATATCTGTCAGTGGGAGATGCTCGGAAAACATTGGGAGAATGCTGCTCTGTCATGCAGCAACTGGGAATTTACATTACAAAATGGTAAAAATAGTGCAATGACCAGTTCCTTCAGATGCTGAATCCTCATTTCTGATTTTCAAACTCTCTTTGTGTGGGGGTATATTTCTCTACAGATACAAATGTGTGTATATATGTATATACGATTCAGGTTCTTTTTGGTTTATGTCTCTCCTAATTGCATTCAATGTAGCTTCATTTTTCTGTTAATACATAGGTTTCTAATGCTTAAAGACAACATAAGGCAGAAAAGGAGGAGGAGGTAATTTAGGATTTTCAAAGATAGGAGAAAAGAGGGAAGACATGCTCATGTATTGGAAGAAAAGCTTGTGCCATCATTTTAAACCTACCTTTAGGCAGTTTTAACTTACATGACCAGCATTTGTTGTGCAGATCCTTACTTCTCCTGACCCTGGCAACAGTATGGAGGTTAGATAGCCATCCAAGTGGAGTGCCAAAGGCACAAACAAAAGTGTTTCTCTTCTCTGTCCATCTGTGGGTTTTTCCTTTATCCTACGTGTTTATAGGGCGTATGACAACAAATTCCATTGCATTACTTGCGATAGTTCAAGGTAATGGACCAAGGAATTTAACATAATTCTTCATAGGCAATTAAACTGTCCATTTCATGAATCTTTGTCCAAAAAACAGCTAGCGCCTGGGTATATTTGGTCTGCTTTTATTCAGAGTGGCAGATGATAATTCTCTGCCATACCACAACACTAGGAACAACATTTTGCCCTGGTTGGGTTTTTGCAGAGCGTGGGCTGGCATAGGCTCGGGCAGGCTAAAAATCTTTTGATTTGGGGGATAATCTTGTGTTATCCAGTTGGGGCTTGAATGTTCCCTTCTCATTTGAAAAATGTTAGCGTAGAGCTTCCCGAGAAATGAGCACTCCTAAGAGTTCAGCTTGTATTAAAACTGATGCTTGCGATTTCCACACAAACAAAAGCCACTGATAGTGGCTAGGATCTGGCAGACAAAGTTCCTCTGTCCTTGATGAAAAGATCCTTCCCCCTGTTGCCACCCCTCCCCCCAAATCTTTAAGTTCTGTTCTGCAACTTTATCGCTATTCAAACTAGGTCTAGGGACAAAGGCTTGTAGGTTTTTTCTGGTTTTTTTTTTTTTTTTAAAGACATGTTAGGGTTGCAGTATTGGAACATGCTATCCTGATGGTGTCTGGGGATGTAAAGTGGAGGATTTATAGAAAAGAAAATAGAATAGAGCCTTAAAAGTTTGGCTTTAAAAAATGGAGCCGGTAGTTTGACAGATTGTTCAGTAAATGTTCATTTTATTGAGAATTATAAAAAGGTGCTTAACGTTTCTGTGCCATTAATATAATACATTAAAAGGTTACCGTCAAGATTAGTGTTTCAGCTCTGAAAATTGACTGTAAGGTTTATGGGCAGCGCTGTTCATATTCTACTTGTAAGATGAGATATCTTCTACTTACCACTTGACAAAACCATTATGTTGTTACGAGGGTTTATACTGAAAAACTTGATAAATAGTAAAACATAAATAAAATCTCGTTTGAAAAGTGGGAGAATAGTTGCTGTCTGCTTTATAGCCAGATTTAGCAGATGTGGGTTTGAATGTAAAACAGTTGTGAAAATAGCCAGTGTCAAACTAGTGCAAAATTAAACTTGTGGGGTGTTCTGTTTTCAGTGTCTCTTATTGTTGAAGTACTCCATTTCAAAAGCAAGCATTCCTTCCTAAAGAAAAAAAATCAGATTCCTTAGTTGAAATTAATTAGCATTCAGAAACCAGATAGCATGTTTTTGGGTATTCATGAGATCTCTGTTTGAAAAAATGTTTTTAACTTGTAGAAATGTGTTGCAACACACAGATGGGAAGAAAAAGAAAAAAAAATCTCTTTAGCAAGCACTGTGTGTAAAAGGAATATTACATTTTGCACGCTCCTGATTACCCTGTGTAAACAGTTTTTGACATCTGTCTTTATAGTTTTCGAGGAGAGGAAGACTTTGTTAAAAGAACCATTTTTATACAGCAGTCACCATTTCAGTCTTGCTTTACCTGTATTATGAAAGCAGATGGTCTGCATGTCTTTTGAATATTTATAACTATCAAAAACAATCTCTTGCTATTCACCCTTAGGCTTATGAGATGTCAGGACTGTTCTGGTTGAAAAAAAAATCATCTTGGGTGTTTACAGAAAGAGGATTACATTAAGCTGAAATGACTATACATTTTGCAGTTTAATATTTGTCCATCAGCTGTTTAATCGTATTTAGATAATTGTGTAAATAAGTTGTTGCAGCCCTTGCCCCTTCCACTGAGCAGGCTTGAAACTTTAAACACTGATGAATGAGTTACAAAAGTGCTTGGGGTTTGGTTTGGTTTTTTTCCCTAGTTAAACAAACTGGAAGGCCTAAATAAGTTTTGGTTACAATGCTCCTTTTGAGGGAAATGTTTCATTATCAAAGGAATTCCCGATATCTAATGTAGCTGAGTTGTTTTAGGAAGCTGCTGTGTCTTTTGCTCTCTGCTAAGTCTGTTAGCATGTATTTGTTCTATGTAAATACTGCAGCCCAACTACCCCTTCATGAGGCATGAAAACAACCTCGTTCTGCCCATATAAAATAATTTTAAGGTTATTTAGGGGAAGTTTTGGGACTGTGGGGGTTAAAAGCTTTTTTGACTGGAAGCTGAGCAATCACTGATAACAGATTTTGCTGTGGTTGGTTGATTTGGCAGAAAAGCATGAACAGTTTTGGTTTAGATGATTGAATTAACCTGATTAACATTGTTTTTGTTGTTTTGCAAAAAGGACAACAGTATACTTTTAGCAATGATCGAACAATACTTCACTTGTTTGGAGAGCAGCATTAGAGGTGATGGCTGAGAAATGCCTCCCATGTAGTACCTGCAGCGGCGGCTGCAGTGACCAGCCAGCGTGAAAGGCTCAGTTGGGTCCTTCCCGTGTCTTGCTGGACACATCTCACATTAGATTCTGGCACAATATGAAAGGTGTCTGATGCCACCGTTTTATTGGGTTTTATTTGATGGGCAAATGAAAAGAGTTCTGGTTGAGATTTAGAGAAAACTTCCTCTGGGAGTTCCCCAACTTCTTTGAGAAATGATGGTGTCTGTTTTTCAAATCTCTGCGATTTAATCTTGCTGAAAGAATGGGATTTGGTTCAAGCTACACTGGGTGAACCTCAGTTGAACTTCAGAACAAATTCTATCCCTACCTCCACACAGTTGTTGGATGCCTAATTATAATTAACTTATTTGGCTAAAAAAAAAGAGTACTTGGGCTGCAGCAGATGGTATCATTCCAGAATAGTGGGATTTCTGTGAAGGTGGCACCATTTCAGATGAGATCTACTGATTCTCAGAATGGGACTGCAAGTGATGTGGTTGATGGAGAAGGGAAGGAGAGGGGAAAGAGGAAAATTTGGAATCTTGAAGTCTCGCAAGTTACTTTCAAGGATAAACTTCCAGGAGATATGTTAAGACTGTGGATCTATGACCAGTTTTTGCATTCCATCAATTTTCTTTGTGACATGAAAAAGAAATCAGATAATGAGTGGGGAATGTGATGCATTTGAATATTTGTATGGTATGATTGTATTCAGCATCCTTGAATGTGGAAAGCATCTGCCTCTGTGCCTCACAGATAAAGAATGCCTATGTACAGTAGTACCTGAACATGATGTGCTTCAAATGCAATCATTTTAATTTGGTTATTGATAAGTATAAGCCAAGACATGGGGAGATCCTCACAAGTAATAAGAAAAACTTGAAGGTGCCTCCAGTCTAGACCGGGTTCTCTGAAGACCCACAGGGTTAATCTTCAACTTTTGTGTCTAAACATAGCGGGCATTCATGTATGTAGATTGCCGTTAAAACATACAGGAATTCTGCAGCAATAGGAATTATATACGAGTTTCTATAGCACACTGCATCTCTGTGCACTGACGTGACTGCAGGTTTGATGACAACATAATAAATAAAGCATAGAAACAATGAAATTCAATGCTGTCAAGTCATTTTCTGAGTTAACAAGGTAGTAATATTTTATCTGGCTTGTAAAATTTTGCCTTCAGTGAATTAGTAAATAAATCATTGATTCCTCCTGATGAGGATTCTTAGCGTAGGTAATATCACTTGAATGTTTGCATGAAGTGTTCTCAAAGAAAAAGCAGGATAATTTTCATTTTAAAATGTGTTGATAATGTCTGTGGGGGGTTTTTTTACCTACTTTTAAGAGCTGGAGCAAAATCCCAATATTAGCCATCAGAGCCTGCAATTCACGTTGTGTCAAAGAAGCTAAAATTCCTAGCAATGTTATTTAAACAGTCCAGTCCTGTATTTGGTTGTAAAATAAAGTAACTGCATTAAATTTATTCCTGAGGAAACAGGGGACGTCACGAACTGCCACGTCATTGGCATAACTTCTTTGTCAAATGGCATGGAAGGGAGGACTAGGAAATCCTAGGCTAACATCTTCATCAGTAATTGGTAATTTACCAAGTTTATTGTTAATATATCTGTTTTCATACTTTCTGAAGTTATTTAGTCAGGAGAAGACATCTGAAAGGGGCAGTGTAAGAGGAGAGCAAAAGACCTTGAATTCTAATTGGCATCCACAAAATACAGACAAGCTAACATGGGATGGTGGCCCATTACATGTGCGGTTCCCCGTTTTGCACGTGTGGATCTGCAGGTTTGCATGTACAGTGACTGTGCATTCGTATAATTTACCAGTTCAGATCCAGAGAGCTTTTTAAATCACTCCTTATGTGTCACGTGCCTGTGTTTGAAATGGCTTAATCTGTAAAAGAGCTTAAACAATAATTTTCTAAGTATTAGACATTAATGATACTGCTATTATATTGGAAATTGAAATTGGGTTCAGCTGAGCTTGGTTCAGGTCATTCAGGCTAGAGTTGCAGTAGTCTATTAAGATTTCATTCTCCTTTTATACCACTGACAAAGAGGCTTCTAGCTAATTTCAGAAATGCCAGATTAATATCGGGGAATGGTAAGGAGTTTTGGTGATTCAGAGAAACATTAAAATAGAAGCCTGGTGAGTAGAGAGTATCCGCATTTGGCATAAATAATACTGCCTCACTCTAGCAGTTCTGAGCCTCCACATACAGCATGTTACTGAGTAATATGTTAGAAAATGGTTATAATAAACTTCACTGAGATCAATAACTGAGGTACTTGTACTCAGAAGCTGAACTTGCCTTATAAAAGAAGACTCGTAGTAATATATATTGCATTCTTACTCCAAATTCTTTCTTCAAGTGGTTATTGTAGTTTGTGAAAAAGAGGGTTTATGCTATACAGTGATTTTTATGACATCACAAATATAGCTAAATGTTACATGCTGAATGGCAAAGAAACGTAATAATCAGGGCTTTGTCTTCTTGACTGTCATTGTTTCCTCAGTAGGCTGGACAATTCCTGTAGTTAAGCTGAAAGTAACTGATTTCCACATAGAAATCTAAAGGATGGCAGAGTTCAGCCTATTGAAATTACATTTGCTAATTTTGTTGTTCATACATCATATACTGAGTATATTTTCAAGTCTGAGCATTATCTCATTTTGCAAGGCTTGGTCTTAATTGATTTTGTAAAAGAATGTACTGGAACTGCAAGTTTTATGCATTGTAAATTCCACTATTTTAGAATTGGTCAAAACTGAGCAGAAGGTAAATTTCTCACTGTAGCTATCTGATATCTTGAGAATCTTTGAGGGAAAAAAAAATCTCTATCATCCTTTAGTCTATTTTACAGCTAATATTCAGTTACAGAATTAGACAGGACAATGAGAGCTTTTCATAAGCTTGTTTCTGTGAATCACTTAAAATAAGCTGTTTATGAAAAGCAAGTCTGGGTTCGTTTTGGGTCGTTACATATTTTATTGTACTATAACCCCTGCCTTATTTTATCCTACTGGTAGGTCATTCAGATAAAAATCCTATGATTTTCTGGGGTTGGCCCTGTGATAATGCTACAAAGGGAACGAACATGGGTAACTTGGGGTGTTGCTTGCATTTCTGGAGTCAGTGCAGGATTTGTATGCCTGTGAACTTGTGTGGGTATGTGAAGGGTCAGTCAAGTTCAAAAGCAGAAATAGTCCCAACAAAATGCACTTTCAAGATTAGCATCTTTTGTCCAGAGCTCATACCATTGCCTGATGTTTCTTGGTCAATAACTATGTTCTTCCCTTAGTACATCTGCTTTTTTTTGCTCCCATTTACAATATACCTTGGTTTGTTTTTATGCTCAATTAATGAGGTTTTTAAAAAGCTTTGGATGATGGGATTAAAAATGCAGTAGAGTTCTCAAACTCTAAAAATATAATGGTTTCAACAATTGGAAATAATTTGTGCTTTGACTTGAGCTGCTCTGTATTACAGATTATTTTTTTCTTCTCCCCTTTTCACACAGAGTATGATTTCTTCCATTGTGAACAGCACTTACTATGCAAATGTCTCAGCAGCAAAATGTCAGGAATTTGGAAGGTGGTATAAACATTTCAAGAAGGCAAAAGATATGATGGGTAAGCAAAAAAAAATATTTTTTTTTTTTGCTGCGATGGTGGATACATATACCATTATGTGTCACATTGAGGTCTGTCACAGTCGTATAAGAAGTCAGGTCCCTTCATGATAAGTTTAGGATGCTTTTGATGAGTAGGTGTAGAAAGTATGTATATAGTGAAAGAATTCATTTAAATAAATATTTGCCATTGAAACAGCCAAACTGCCTTGGGTTGCCAGAGATGTAAAGCTGTCATTCTGTAAAGCTAAGAGATTTCTACCACCCAGAATAATTGTTTAAAAAACCTGTTCCTGGAGCTGTGACGGACTGACTTTTTAATGTATGTATTTTGTTTCTTGCTCTGGCTAATGTATATTTAAAGAAACAGGCTTCTGTAACTATCCCTGCCTTCCAAGAAGAGCACTATAATTTCACAAATTCATATCTTTTTCTAACTTTGGGACCCTGATTTCAATTCATTTTGACAAACAGTTGTTGTGACAGTTGTTTGTTTGTTGTAGTAAGCGTGAGTAAATTACTAGAGAAAAAAATCAGGACATATTAATTCTGTAATACCTCCTATCTTTCTGTATTCTCCCTTGTAAAAACTGTTTCTTAAACCTGTTAACATAGTTTTGAACACTTTGTGCCAGAAAATTTCTGTGTAGCTCTCAACAGAATGAGTAGACGGGACCTCAGTTTGGATTGGATTTTGAGCTTGACTTAGCTTTCACTATTTGAAGCGAAATCATTCATCTACCAAAACGGGTTCCTTGCCTTTTATAGCTTAAGGCAGTAATGAAGACAATGCATCACTTTTAGGATAATTGCTTGAATTACTATTCCAAGTGAATGGCCCACTTGGGTTGATCTCTACTTTCCGCTAGTGAAAAAAAAGGCAGCTTCTTTCCTCTATCTATTTTGTGCCTTCTGTGCAACCCCAAACCCTTCTTCTGAGACCACCGAAATCCTTGATGAGACTTTACTTGATTTCAGGTGGTCCATGTGCAAGGCAACAGAGTGCCTGCATAGGAGGGGGACATTTCTGCAGCATCCCCTCCCACCTCCATTGCCGCAGTGCTCCCGCACGGCACAACCCTTGCAAAATTTGCCTTGAATGATCTGCCTGGACCGGCTCACCATCCATTCATTGTCAGGCAGTGAAACCAGTGGGTGGGAAAAGTGTGTGGGTGTGTTTATTCCTGTGTAACCCAGGGAGCCCCCACCGCCCCCAAAGCCATACAGATGCAAGGCAGTAGCTGATCCAGTTGGGGCACTGAAAGAGGCTGTGGACTCCAGACCTCCCTGCAGAATAACACCCATTTTTTTTCTTTTTTTTTATTCTTTTTTTTTATTTTTTTTTAAAAAGTATCTGCCCGTCATAGGTCAGGGGAGGAAGGCAGGACTGTGGGTGGGAGTACAGGTGCCCATTTCTTCTTTCATTGCTCATCCCTGGGGAGGGAAGGGTGGTCTCGTGCTAAATGACTGGTAGTGAAGATCATAATTGCTATGAAAAGATCAGATGCTGCCTTTTTTTTTCCTTTTTGTTTTGTTTTCAAGATGTGCTTTACTAGTACGAGGGAAAAAAAAAAAGACTACAACACTTTTGTGAAGATACTGGAGTTCTGGATTTTAAATAAAGCATATTTTCTTAAGCCTGTTTCCAGACCAGCATTGCTAAAGCACTAGAACTGAGGTTGTTTAAAATGAAAAAGTGACATACATTGATGAAAGGGAGACTCCTTTGCATCAGCCAAGAGTTATTTCATATTGTCTTATCATGCATGAGAGGGGAGCTGAAAGAACTCTTGTAGTTTAAAAATCTGTGTTGCTAATTAAAAAGGAGGGTGTGTCAAGGCAGATGAGTTAATATAAGAAAAAAATTCAACCATGTTGCAAGTCACTGAAAAAACCCCATGCATACATGGTTGCAAGATAAAGCAGCCCATCTGTGTAATTTACATAAATTATACTAGTTCCTAGCAGTCCTGTACAATTGATGCAGCATCTAGAAATTAGCAGAGCATGGGGAGGTCCACATCCCACCCTGCTTGTTACAGATTTCCAGTGGCTGGGAGCTGCAGATGTGGTGGCGGGGACACCGTGGGAGGAACATACCTAGTCGCTGGGGGCTTCTCCCTCTGGTCGGGGTGTGCTTTCCCATAACAACCCTCCTCACCCTCTGCACAGATGCTCTTGCCGTTTCACCCGCATCTTCTGCGGCACAGAGCGGTGTCCCGGCTCTTGCCTTTGCCCTCTTGGTAGCTGCTTGCTGTCTTCTCTGAAGTCCCCTGCATCCATCGCTGCAGGGATGCGCTCTGCAGCCGCACGCCTGCGGTTCGGTCACATTGTGCCTTTGCAAAGCTCTCAGGAAGTTACTGCTTTGCCGTACGTGGTTTCTAGCATGTGGTTTTGCCTCTGATGTTCTTCTGGTTCCTCCAAGAGCCCAGAGACAATGATGCATGGTTTGTTGGATGTTTTTTGAGAAGAATAGTCACTACACCGTTACTTGTAGGTAAATTCTGAAGGCAAAAAGCCACAACAGTGACATTATGGACCTTCTGAACTAGGCTAGAGTGTACAGTAAGCTTGAACCCGAATGCACCACTTCACATTTATTTCTGTTAGAACATCTTACAAGGAGCTTGACGTTTGTGATTTTCGGTCTTATGTTGGTTTCTTCAATGTGTCTTTTCCACCGCAGTTGAGATGGATAGCCTTTCTGAACTGTCCCAGCAAGGTGCCAACCATGTCAACTTCGGTCAGCAGCCGGTCCCAGGGAACACCGCCGAACAGCCTCCATCGCCTGTTCAGCTTTCTCATGGTAGTCAACCATCAGTTCGGACCCCGCTTCCAAACCTGCACCCTGGACTTGTATCTACTCCCATTAGCCCTCAGTTGGTAAATCAGCAGCTAGTAATGGCCCAGTTGCTGAACCAGCAGTATGCAGTGAACAGACTTCTAGCCCAGCAGTCCTTAAACCAACAGTACTTGAACCACCCTCCTCCTGTCAGTAGATCCATGAACAAGCCGTTGGAGCAGCAGGTCTCAACAAACACAGAGGTGTCTTCCGAAATCTACCAGTGGGTCCGTGATGAACTGAAACGAGCAGGAATCTCACAGGCAGTATTTGCACGTGTGGCTTTTAACCGAACTCAGGTCAGTCCTTTTTCTTTTTTTTTTTTTTTTAAGTCTAAGAGTCCCTCCATTCTCTCTTGATTCAGTAATCATCACCTTTTAGGTCTTTCTCCTCATTTCTGCCTTGACGCTTAACTCCTGTGAAGGAACCCCACTTCCTCGCAGGACCAGTATTTGTGTAGATGCAGTAGATGAAGATCCATGTTGATCTTCAGCAATTGGTGTGTGACACTTTGGTTCTTCTCCAGTTGCAGTGGTTTAATATCTTAAACTTAATCGTCCCTGGAAAGGGCGTGAACAGCTCTGTGCAGAACCATTCACAAGGTCACCCAATGGATTGTCTTTTGTGTTGCTAAGGTAATACCTGCTGACCAACTTGCCTTCTTTCACAGGTGCACCTGAGATGGTCTTTTATTCTTGTTTGCGTTTATTATTTTCTAGAGAAAGTCTTAAGAACATCTTTCAGGCTTCTGAAAAGATGAACAAATAAACATTTTATTTTTAGATCATCTACTCTTTCCGTGTATTTTTGCAGCTTGTTGCAAAAAACACTAGTTTCTGAGATTGGCGATGTCCACGTCAGAACATATACTTCAGCTCTTCAATGCAGAAAAAACTAGCCCTAGCAAAGCTGATAAGTAACACTAAAATGTGTTATTTTTTACACCTGTTTTAGAAGCTAACCCTGTTATAATTTATTCTGCTCTATGAATTTAACTTAATGCCATGTTGCATGGAATTTAATCAAGCAGAAATTATGAAGAAATGTCAGTATATCCAGTGAAAATAATAAGATCTCAAAATTTTACAAGTCTATTTTAACAGAAAATAAAATAGGAATTTTCTTAAAAGTAATTATTTGTAAAAGACCTAGGTAAATATAATATGCTTTGATTCCGCATTTTTAAACCTAGGGAACAAGTATTTGTCCATTCAAGAAAAAAAAAAAATTAGGCTTCTCCCATGTTGATGTTTCTCCCTGCATTGCTTAGATAATAAAAATTCTGTTTTAAATGCACTGCTATCAGGTTTGAATCAGCATGTCATTTGTAATTGTTCTGAATTATTATTGCTTTAAAAAATTTTTACATCCTCTTTTAGCCAGGAGAAAGTAGATTCATGGTGTGAATTCTCTGTAGAGCTCTTGTGTTTTTGTGTCTTTCCTCCCAACAGCAGAGGAGGTTTTCAAGATTTGGCCCTTTCATACCAAATTTCATGGGATGCATGAACTCATGGAACGATTGCTTATGTAAGTTAGGTTCAGACAGTGTCACTTGCTATATTTACAAATAAGTGACACGGAGTTTTGTTTAATATTTTAACTGTTGATACAATAAAGTATTGAAATAATAATGGTTCTCTCTAGTCTAATCGGTTTTTACAGTTAGCTACCTAAGATTTTGCAGTATTTGTTATGTATTGTGGCAAATGTAGGGAGCAGAAAGGAAAAATACTAGAAACCTGGGCAGTGTTAACCTCGGTGTTGCCAAGAAATATCTCAGTCTTGTTTTAATATGAAGTGAAGTCCCACTGAAATCCAGAGGAGTTTGTTGTAGGCACATTTCACCTTTGCAAAACTGAAAATTGTTAATTGTGCCCACAGTAACAACTAAAGTCCAAGTATAAATACAAGTAAAGATAATTGTAATTCTTAAAGCATTTAAATTTGTTTCTGCTTGCTGTACTTCAGTATTTATCTCATGCTATTCAAGGATACATTGCATTTAACTAAAATTAGGTCAGCACTTTAATACAGATGCTATTTAGATGTTATTTTTTAATATTTAAAGTAATTTCTTTTGCCTTTTTTTTTTCCTTTTTTCTTTTTGGCTAGAGCAAGTGAATATGCTTGTTTAAATTCATCTACTGTTTTCTGAGATAAAAAGCTAACTCAGGCTTACCACTGACATTTTTGAAACTGTCATAAGCATATTTGAGCCCTGTCCAGGGACCATATCATGCCATCAGTTTCCGAAGGCAGAAGATCTTGCTGAAATCAGTTAGGAGTTCTGCGCACAAAAACCATGATGTCAAGATACAGTCTCAGATGCGGGGGGAGATTTGCTTTCAGTGTAAAACTTAAAGGAGGAAATGAACTATAAACTTAAGAGTAATTTAGCTGACTTTTTTGGCAATAAAAATGGACTTTGGTTGAATTGGCTGAAGGTGTTGGCAACCTCTCGTTTTAAGGCTTGTGCTCTGCAAGATGAATACAGAATTCGGCGGGTGTTTTGGGTGGGACGAGGGGGTTCTGCCAGCTTAGTGTGGTAATTCGACGCTTGGCCCTAATTTCCAAGAAGTTTTGATTTGGGCAAACAATGTTGACTGGTAATATTTCTGTTTCCTCCCAGTCCAAAGGAAAAAGTTTGGTAAAATTACTTCTGAAAACTGGGGTTTCTTTTTAAAAAATTATGTTCCTTTTATAAGGCAGAAAAAAGAAATGTTCAGCCACACCTCAGAAAATTGAAAGGTTGTTCTTAGTATCTCCTTGGATAACTTCTCCCCTACCCTTAACTTCAAAATGGCAGTTTCAAAAATATGTGGTTCTCAGGAATGTGCCTTGCAAAGCTTAATGGGACAGAAGGTTATAACTCGAATGAAAATTCGCAGCTACACAGGCACAATAGAGCAGTTGTCATAGGGAGCAGAAGTAGTTTCAGAGGATGGAGCACACATCTCCACGAGAAATTAGACAGTGACCCTTCTAGGAAAGTTTCAGGTTGCAGTGGGGTCTGAAGTGTTATTTGTCCTACAGCAGTTGCGATTGCAGCTCGCTGGCTGCAAAGAAACAGATTGAATCCTGTTAGCATCTCTTTGTAGTGCACTGTGGAAAAGTTTGTCGAGTCAGGATTTGTGCTAGCAGATCTGAGTTTCACCCACTCTCTGTTTGCTCAGGTAGTTTCAGTAAATTGAGCTGGTTATGTCTTGGTTGCCGCTCAGCCGAGTTAATAAACGTAGTATTTTCTGAGCTGTTAGTGCTGTGCAGACACCTCTGCTCTCTTGGAAAAAGCGAGTTCAGTTTTTCCCAGCCCTTTGCTGGTCAGAAAATGCCATTTGTGAGCCTGTGTGGCACAGAGCAGCATTGGGGTGATGGTGCTGATGCATTGGGGCACCCTCCCAGAGCACTGCACCCCATGTCAGCCTCTGCTCAGCCTCCCATTGGCAGAGGGGCTCAGCCCACCCTTGCAAATTTGCAGTTGAACCGGGAGGCTCTCGACTCTGTTCTGTTCTTTTTGAGCGAGCCGGAGCAGCGCATCCTCGTTTGCTTGGCTGAACCACCTTCGGAGCCCCAGACAACCAACCAACCAAACCCTTCTGCCATTTCTGTCTTGCCTTTGTAAACGTGGCGATGAGTCAGGAAGCTGAAGGCTTGGACTCCTGCAGGCAAGTCTGACATTCGACTTGCAGGCGTAGCTTAACCTGGTGCATGGCAGGGTGACATGTACCTACTGCTCTAGCAAGGAATTGTGTTAGTCATGGTTGTGGTTGGAACTGTAACTTGGGGCTCCTGGCTCTCTGTACGCTTTCAACCATAACATTTACTGCATGAACTCAGGTGCCGCTGTATGGAGGTGACCTCTCAGCTCCATCATTGCAGAAGGAGGGGGAGTGTTTTTTGCTTTTGCCGTATCTTGAGTATTCTCGTTTTTCTTCTTCCCACCCATGACAGTTTTCCATCTCAAGGTTTTTAAGTACTTCTCAGTGTTTCTGCTGGATACCTTTTCCTCTCCTCTCCTTTCTACATCACCCCCATTAGTAGCCAGGATACGTTGCTTTTTGCTTACGTATAATGCCATTTCTCCTATGTGAAAACTTCTGCGTGTTTAGGATTATGCTCATGCTAATTCTGGGCAATTGCTATTTCGAGGGAGAACGCTTGGATGCAGTAAACGGCTCTGTGTAATTTTAAAACAAAATCTAAGTTTACACAAACCACCTTCTCAGACACATTTTTTTTTTTCCTTCCACTATGTCTTTGGCACACTTTATTTTCCAGTAAAATGAAAAATGAAGATGGATTATTCAAAATTGATAACAGTAATGGACCATCATGTAATGTTTTATTGAATTTGAGTTCTGTAAATTATGTGGTAGAGAGAAATTTGCCTGCTTAAGTATAACAGAAATTGCCACTGTATTCATATAATTCTTCGTAGTGTAATTTAAGAAAAAGCACACTATCCATATCACTATTGAATAAAAGGTAAAAAGGTGCTATTACACTATCATGACAGCTCTCCTCTTGCTACTAAGCGACATAGATAAATGTGTCTGCTTCTAACTTACTTGGCAGGGATCCAGGCTCGTGGGTGGAGCCTGGGAATAATCTTCCACCTGGACACAGGATGGGAGCACCCTGCAATGGAGAGGGATAGCGTTGAGAGATGTTCTGTGTGTTTTGGGGAGGTTTGGGCAAATTACATTTTTCTTCTGGGAGCTTTGAAGTTCTATCAGGCTGATAAAATCTATTTGAATCAGTGATTATGTTCAAAGAGGAGACAAACTGGGGGCCAGACAGGCAGTGTTTTCATTCGTATTGGCAGCCGCTTTCGTTTATCTCCAGTTTTAAAGAATTCATAATTAGCTTTTGAAAGCCCTGATAATATTTATTGAAGATTTTTGTGCAATTAGTAATGAATTATACTTGTGATGACGTGTAAGCTTTCTCTTTTTTTTTTTTTTCAATGGGAGCTGGTAACATTTTAAGAAAATACATTTCCAGTGCAAAAAGAAGATGAGGGAGGAACGACAATGAGGGCTCAGAGCCTGGCATTGTTTATAATCTCTACGCAAAACAGCATTTAGCGTTCATGCAACCTGAGGTACAACATCACGAGATCACACCAAGACTTGAATCTTGGCAAACCAGTTCAAGCCTAGTGAAATGAACAGTAAATCTCTGCACGTCAGCATGGGGCAGGATGTGAACCCTCATGTTTTCTCTCTAAGATTTTCCCATTTTACATTTTTTCTGATAATGTTTAGCCAAAGTTTTGTGCTCAGAAAATTGAAGCAGTAGCAATGACATAATATTTGAAGCAGGCAAACTGCGGTGTAAGACTTTTCCTGTACCTGGTACTTACACCTTCTTTTCCATGTTATTTCTTCACATATTCCCACCTTTATGTTCAAAGCTCCTAGAAGCAAACATCTACTCTCCCTGTCTGTGTCCTCTGCTCCCAGCTCACACAAGGAGTCATGGCAGCGATGGGGTAAGGATGGGGGAAGGAATACTTAATAGCATTTCTAATCACCAAGAGGCGTCCTGCAGCAATGGTTGTACTGACAAATGCAGGAAAAAAAACCCCACACCTAATTTTCTTTGTTTACTTATTTTACTGAGAGGGGAAATGCTATACAAGAAGAGCAGCTTTTTTTTCCTTTTTTTTTTTTTTTTTTTTGTAGCTGCCCATTATGTGGCAAAGGCTTTATACTATCAGGTATTTTCTACAGTGGCCGAAAGTAGTTTTCAAGGACATTTCATGTGGCTTGGAGTGGAATGGCTGGTAGTAAAGAGTCTCTTCTTCTGTCGGTGATCAGTCCACTTCGGTTTTTCTTTCTTCTTTTTGAGCCTGGTGCAGTTGTTTTCAGCACAGTAGGAGTCAGAAATCACATCTGTTTACACCTCCATCATATGTCCTGTGTTATGCAGGCAGCTTTGCCTTATCCCCAGTGGCACAGAATCATTTTTGATGCTCTTCGGAGGACAAGTAGTGCAACCCTACCACTGGCAAACCCTTGTGACAGTGAGTTCAACTACTTAGAAGTAGGATAAAATAGTAGATAAGAATTTCACTTCCCTATTTACTAATAAGTTTATCAGTGAAACTAATCACTATGAAAAATTTCAAAACTCGTACTCTGTGTAAATGCCACTTTAATCTGTAACTCATTTACCTTTTGAATAGTTTCTGCCTGGACACCAGAAAAGAGAAGGGATGGATAGTGGTTTAGAAAGTATTATCTAGGATTATTTTTTCTTTTATATTTTTTTTTAATCTTCCTTCAAATTATTTGTCACGCTTAGTGCTGGAAAGATTGTGTTTTCCATTCCATTTCCCTCAGACAGGGCCCTGAGGACCACACTGGTTCCAGTGCAGTAGTTAGTAGCTCCATCCTCATTGCCTTTGAGAGATGGAGGGACGACGGGGCACGTGCAGAGCTGAGAACTGCACTGGGTGGGCAGTTGTGCAGAAGTTGGTCCTGAAGTGCATCTGCCTGAAAGCAGTGGCCTTGCAGCAGCACCTTGGTAAGGGGCTTTTTCTCAATAGGATGGACCTTCATGAGAGGTGACAGATTCCATGGGTGCTATGAGCATCAGACTTCTCTAAAGAAGAGGCTGATGCTCAGGACATATCTTTCCATTTCAGTCCCTTAGAAATGGATATCTTCAGTCAGGGTTGCCTCTCTTACGTAGTTTTAACTTTCTTATTGCCTGCCTCCTTCCTTCCATTCACCCCTCCATTATCCCAAACAACATTTGGTTGTGCTGTTCCTTTAAAATCACATCTGTGTTCCCTTGTGATGAACAATAAAAGCCTCTCATTCCGAGCCTCTCCTTGGCCCAGCATGGCAACAGCATTTGTTTCAAAAAGAAGTTGATGTTTGCTTTTGCAAAAGTTTGTTTTCTTATCACCGCCTTGTTACTTCAAGACAAGAGCGTTTTGTATGCCTGACATATTTAAAAGGGGAATTTGGCAGGGGGGGGATTTCAAGAACCTGTTGACATTAAAGTTCTAGTTGCACTCACAGGTTCATAAATATTTCATCTCTTAGAGTAATTAGGTGTCCCAGACCGCCAGGCCTCCTCCATTGCTGAGAACCGAGATGAAGTGGTTACGTAGGAAACCTGGTGTGGTCTGTACAAGCCGCTGGCGGCATGCTGCCGTCTGCAGCCTGCCCATTTCTGGCTTGCTGCTGTGGGTGGCCCTGGATGCTGTTTTCCTTTCATGCCCCAGCGCTCACTTTTATCTGTCCTTGCTGGACTCTGAAAGTCGTCAAAGAACAACAGTGGTGATTGGTCTTGGGAAATGGGACCTGCGCAGCAGGTGCTTGAATAAACAGCCCAGGCAGTGGACTGGGAGAGGATGAGGACAGTGGGAGGAGGGGAAGGGAGAAGCAGGATGAGCATCCAACAGTGGTTTTTGTCTCTTGTTAAACTCCAATATATTCAAAACAAAATACGGACTTAAAAAAAACCAACCTGTATCTGAGTCAATTAAGCAATACTTCAGGAACATTTCGAGTTTATCGTCTTAGATTAGTTGTGAAATACCACTTCCTTTCAAAGAGCTGCTTAAGTTGCTAGAAATGTGGAAAGATTTTTTTTTTTAGGTTCGCTATGTGTTCTGATGGGAAGCCTGAGAACAGCCCAGTGTCATGCCTCTGGACTATCTATACTTTACTTATTCTTAATGTCTTGTGATTGTCAACTGTGAAAGATTTCATGGCAAGTTAAGCCAGTAAAAGGAGAGAGACCTATTAGGCAGATTCAGTTGATGCTGTGTCTAAACCAGATGCTTAATAAAATTAAGGGTACGATCGAGTCTCTCTGCTACCTACAGTGCCATTAATATATTCCTGTCTGAAATGAATAGTGCATTTGCTGCTCTCGTTCTCAGCACAGTGGAAAGAAGAGGACTGATGATCCGTAGCTTTGCAGAACACAGATTTCCAGGTGCTCACCTAGTCTAACTCTCCTGTGTGTTGGTTTTTTTCCCCTGCCTCCCTACAGGGCTTGCTCTCAGAAATCCTCCGGAAGGAAGAAGACCCCAAGACTGCCTCGCAGTCCTTACTGGTAAACCTTCGGGCTATGCAGAACTTCTTGCAGCTGCCAGAAGCCGAACGAGATCGCATTTACCAAGACGAAAGGGAAAGGAGCTTGAATGCAGCCTCTGCAATGGGCCCAGCGCCTCTCATAAGCACACCGCCTAGCCGGCCTCCACAAGTAAACCACTCTCTCTGTCTTTGAGATTTGATCTTTGTGCTTCCTCACTGTCCTGCTGCTGGGTGGTGCCTTTCTTAAGAAGACGAAAGCTTGTGCTGTTGCATTTTTTAAACGCTTGTAGAACCACTATTTGCAGTGCGTATCACATATTAAATTTAAGAAGTATAATGGATGATAGTAGTGGTTTATTACTACCTATTTTCTAGTTTTAAGATAAATTCTATCCATTATGGCCTCTACAGAGTTTTTTTTCTCACTGTATTGATTTACCAGCTTTACTTGGCCTGGAAGATGCTGGCTTTTAGCTGTCTTTTTTTTTCCCCTGTAATTCTCAGGTGTTGTTGTTAATGTTAGAGTTTCACATAGGGATTATGAAGGATTTGGACCGCTAAACTGAGTGGGAATGAAAGCAAAAGTGTGAGTACATCATATTGCCTTAACCAGAAAATGAACAGGTAAAGCTAAAGGGATGGGTGAAGGAAGACTCCATCCCATAATCCTGGCCACACTTTCACCAGGCCAAGGTACCGACAGCTGGATAGCAGACTTGCTAAATCCATTGCTCTAAAGATTTAATATCTTTATTAGAGCTTCATTTAGTATTTGTTCAAATTAAACTCCTGGTGATTTCTTTAAAATCTAGTGGGACCATTGATGTAGTAATTATAAAGTTAGACAGAGTGGGATCCAGAAAATCAGTGGTGTAGTTCTTGTGTCTATGAAGGAAACATTTGATGCTGGTTTTAGTGTATGTGATACAGGTGTGAGTCATAGGAATGCATAGGATTTCCACAAAGCTGAATTAAACATTCAAAAAACGGCTCAGTGTTGTACCTGTGCAAGGACAAAACCAACTGATCTGCAGGTATGTGGGAATCATGCTGTAAACACAGTCCAGATCTGCTAGACAAAGCAAGGCTTTGAGATTGTGGGAATTTTGTGATGGTTGAGTATATATAAACAGAGAGCAATTATTTGCTAACCAGGCTCGGGCTTGTGCCTATGGCTATATTCCTTACCCATTCCGAATGCTATCCTTGAGATTATTTTTCTAATTTTCCTGCAGCTAATGGATACTAAGGACCACACTAAAGTCACGAATAACAAAATTGTAGGAAAAGGGAGCACAGAAGATCACTTTGACCTGCTGCAGTACTTTTCACAAGAAGAGAAAAAAAAACATAGCAGAAAGAACAGACTGTGCTAATGGTCTAATTTTGTTATTATTAACTAAGTTTAGTCTGTGAAATCCACTATAGATATTCTTCAAGATAAAGGATGAGATTCTATTTACATAACAATGCTTTAGGGGAAAATAGTTAAATATAGATAACTGTGTTTAAAATAACATGTGAGTTTGTTTTAATATCTGTACCTGCTCCCACAGCCCAGTTAATTCAGAGCAAAGGCTAACCCTCCTTCTTAACTTATCTCTTTCTGCCAAGGTAATGTCTCACTCTGTCTCAAGTGGTCTTGGGCAATTTCACAGCTAAAGAACAGAGTTAATTACAGGACCTTCCAGAAGGATGTCAAGTCGGAGGTAGTCCTTGTATTGGTTTTAATTCACACTTGAAACTGTATAAATCCCTTGCAGACAGAAAGGAAGTGAGACTTAGGGGTTTTCTTAAGTGACAGAACATACTGTAAGTCTGAATTTTGGGGTCGGAGTTGGGGGGGAGGGGGTGGGAATCTCTCTCTGCTGGGTTCCTGTTCGTAATTTCATTTCATTTTTTTTAGTGGGAGTCAGGAGTATAGTTAACCTAATTGCAACAGTTCAAAGTGGAAACAGTATACAGTTCTGTCTTGAGCCTTTTCAAAAGGAAAGCAGGCTAACAAGGAAGCTTTATGGGCTAATACTTGTGATATGTGGAACAAACCAGGGTTCTTTTTCTAGTTGTTACATTGTTCTCTGTCATTCAGCAAAACATACGCACTTTACGGAGTGGATGGATCGGAAATGTAGAAACCTCTAAAGGTTCTGTGCAACCTTTTTACATGTTGCCAGAATTACCCACCTGTAAACGCCTGTGGCACTTGCCACCTGCTTCTAAGTGTCCAGAACCCTAAGTTTCAAAATTGAAATATCCGTGTTGCCAACGTAAGTACAATACTTAATGCTAGAAATAATAATTGTTCTAGTTGTTGCACTGGCAAGTATGACTCCACAAGTCGTAGCAGAAATAAATTATAATCGCGATACAGCAGAATTATTAACGCAAGCCACTCTCTGATACACCCACAAACGTCTACAGTTTATTAAATATTTGATACTAAGGACATAAATCTACAAACGTCCTTACTACTAAATTTATTACAAGCACTTATTTAATGTTCACTAAACAGGAGTACAGCATAATATTTTTCTAGCTTAGCTGTGAGCTTCTTGGCTAACTATTGAAAGACAAAACAGACCGTTTATCCTGACAGCAGAATTCACGCCAGAGCCAAGATATTTAATATTAAATCTTTAGACCAGTGTAACATTTGAAACAATTAAACTATGAAACCATGAAAAATGAGAGCTAATATGCCACACATGAAGGTTTATTTTGCAATTGCAAGTTATCAGTTTCGGAAGGATGTGAAAATAAACATCCTGAAAAGGATCTATTTTGCATTTTTGTGTTGCCAACTGGTGGCCAGACAGTAGAGCAGACTTAACCATTTAGCAGCTGAGCTTGTTCTGTGTTAATTTTGCAGACTGTTGCATGCAAAAACAGAAAGCGTGACCTTGGAGGTCTGATAGGATAGGTGGAAGTCACCAAGCATAAAACCTGGTGCCTGAGTTAGAAGGAACTGTGTTGACTTTATCTCATTTTTACAGCATTCTAACTAGTTGCTACTTGAGCTAATGTATCTGGATTGTTTCCAATTCTTTTTTTAAATCCTTTAAGAAGCTCTTTGTCCCCCCTACTTCTCCCTTTCTCCCTGACTTAAACAAAAAAGGAAAATCTTTCTTTTTTTTCTTTTTTTTTTTTTTAATTGAAATCATTAGCCTCTAATTCATGAGCTTCTGGGATACGTGCATAGACCTCTAAACTGGTCAAATTGTAAAAGTCTGCTACTGTCTTTCACACTGGCAGACTGAGTGCGAGGAGACGGCATACACAGGAATTTTTCCCTTGGATGTTGTTCATCTTTCCACTCCCTGGGGCATAAGCTTGTCTTTCAGGCTCTTTCCCGGAGCAGTGGAGTTTATAAATACTAGCATCTCCATCAGGTAGGTACTGCATGGAGACATAGTTTAACCATTCCAACCTAGAAAGAATAAATTGAAAAAGATCCTTTTTGTTCTATTTATTTTACTTTTTTTTTTCCCCTTTCTTCGACACCTTCACCTTGCAGATCACCCCAGAGGTCTTTTGTGGGTATCCCCAAGTCAAGTTCAGAGGATGAGTCTGTTAAATGTTGTGTGGGAATGAGAGTGATACTTCAGAGGACACTAGAGTATGGAGCTATGTTCAGGATGGATGGAGTTCCCCAGGGAGGTGCTGGGAATGGCCTCTTTCGCTCATCAGCTGTTTGGGGGATGGGAGGAAGAGGACTCCCTCCTCCTTAGTAAAACTTGGGGGAGGATGGAGACAGGTGGCCAAGTCACAGATTTTCTTTTCCAAAATATTCTGGTTAAAGCTTGTTAGCTGTCCTGCGGTTATGAATGCTTCTTCTCAGGACAAGTAATCTCAATTTCAGCACAGCTGAGGAAGAAATCCTTCTCACCACCTGTATTCCCCAGGGAAAATCTGTGCTAACTCTTGAGGCCCACCATCATTCGGTGTAAAAACAGAGTACACATACCATCAGAACAGAATGTAATTTTAAGAAGGCAATATTTTAAGAAGTATCCACAAATCTTGCATAAGCTGTGGTTCTAGGCGTTTAGTTGACAAAACCCTTTGTTTTCCTAAATGAGATTCCTGGCCTCCATGTGACTACAGATAATTTACAGGTCCTTCTTGCTAAAACAATTTCAGTTTGGGTCCCAGAGATGGGATGTCGCTCTGGAAAGACTGGCGTTTGAGGACCTGTGAACCTTCATTGCAAGGAACTTTGGATAATGCCAGATCCTGTGAAACTCTGTGGTGGAGCCCTGGAGTTCAAACACACGCACACACCATACATCACCACCAGCAAAATTTTGAAGTCTGCAAAATCTGAGGTTTAGGTTGATAGTGATTGTGCCAAGTTGCATTTTAATGAAAGTAAAAATGAACAAAAAATAAATGCAACTCTGTCTCCACCCTACCCCCCCCACCCCCGCAAAAAACACCATGGAGGAGAGTTAATGGAAACCCTGACACTTAGCTATAACTGCACTTCCAGGCGCCACTCTAATAATGGAGTAGTAAACCTTGTCCTGATAAAAGCTGTTCTGAAAGCAACAGCATTTATTGTACCTCCTGTGCTATTTGCAGAGCAGAACTGAAAAGTAGTTTGTTTTGCCTGGAATGAACTACTTTATGAATTTTAATGTACGATGTAATATTAAAAGCTAAACCAGGATTAAAGAAGATTTTTGTTCCCAAGCTAAAACAGTACTTATGAGAATGTGTTATAAAAGATTTTTTTTGTTTCAGTTTCGATGGGGAAGAAACAGGCTTCCATGTTTGTGAAAAGTTCTTCAGATTGGTTATTCTTTCTATAACAACTTGTTCTTTTTTTAGGAAAATTGAATTAATCCAGAATTCTTGCTACAGTAATCAGTCTTATTTGATGAGAAGATAAATCTGGACAGGACAGGATGATTGTGTATGGGTTCTTTTCTTTTTTTTTTTCCCCCAAGTATTTCTAAGTGACTGAATAGGTCATAGTGACCTATTCATTCTAGTGACTGAATAGGTGATAGGAAGATGGCCAAATGAGTTTCTGATTCTCAGGTTGCTACATTTGTAAAATAATGCTCCCCTGTTCAGTTAGATTTTGCAAAATTTGATTATTGTAAAAAAAAACAAAAACAAAAAAACCCCAAAAGAAAAAAAAACAACAAGAAAACTGATCTGTGGTTCCTTTCCTAAAAAGAATATGTGGCTGTAAGTGTAGGTGGGGTGAGAGGTTGTGCTTAAGTGTGGAGAGATTATGTTTTGTTTTGTTTTGTTTTTCTCTCCAAAATGAATACTTTATCCCCCTCCTCTCCCAGGTTCTGAAGTTGCACTGTTGGGGGCTTTTTTTTTGTTTTCTGTTGGGCTTTTTTTGTGGAGGAGGGTGTTTTTTCAGCCCATCTTCAAACAGCCTCTGTCTTGAACTCAATTCTAAATTCAACACAACAGCCTAGATGCTTGCTATGTATAAATTATGAAACAGTTTTATGTATGAATATTCTCCAAGAGGTTAATTAGCATTATTGCATGGAATTCATCAGACCAGAGCAGGCCAATGGTCCATCTAGTCCAGCCACAGCCTATACCTGATCTGAAGAGGAATTGTTAAGAGGCGGGGGAAGAATTTTTATACTTGGCCAGTGATGTAAATTGGAGAGGGAGAGGGTATGGCTGTGAACAACATCTCTTGATAATTCCTGAACCCATCATTTTATGGCTTTAAGACTTTAATTCTTTTAAAGCTCTTTGGCCTAATATGGCATTTTGATGCAGATACTAGTGGGTTTTGTTGTTCAGTTCCCAACTCAGTATATCAGAAGGCAGGAATCATGGTTAGTTTGTTTTTTTTAAACTCCAGTGGTGCTGTTGAGTTTGTTGTTGTGCCTGTATGAAAGATGCGTGTGTGGTGTGATTTGCCAACCAAAATGAGGATTTTCAGTAATTTCCCTGGGTTTTGTGCATACCTGCATTAAATTTGGCATTGAAAAGTGTGGACCAAGATGCACATTTAAATTATGTCTCCACCATGGTGTGTGTCTTGAGTTTTGATGATCTGGGTGTTCGCAGCTCAGTTAAGTGGTCTATGAAGTGCTGCTACAACATGAAGCTGTCTTTTGAAGCTGAGTAGCAATCAAAAAAGCAATGTGTTTACAGAAGAGAGACGTTTCAATCAGGATCGCAAGAGCAAAGTGTTTCCTTCCCAAAACATACTGGGGAATTTTGTATCCTAGCTGAATGCCTTTGTCGTCCCCTCAGAACCGACCCTCAAAGATTTGTTAAAAGGTAGAAATATATCTTTGGAAAGGACTGAAATAACTCAGCTGAAGTGTAGACCCAAGGCCCAGGAAGATGTGTTGACAAAGCCATCACTTTTTCTAATTTAGCTCGGCCTGATTTTTACATGCGAGCAGAGGAGGCTGTCTCCAGTTGGATATTTAACATCCCCATTGTTTTTCAGTTATCTTTCAGTGACTCCTTTTCATTTAAAGGTTGTAAAATTGCCACTGGTTTTGTAATTTTCAAATAATTTCACTGTATGGAGTTCAGGAGATGCACCTGCTCTTGCAGCCACATGCTGATTTGCTCAGTGTGAGGCGTGTGTTTTCCTGTTCAGTGGTGGAAAGAAGGGACGGTGGTGATGCTGCTCCTCACGCTGCCCACTGCCAGGTGCCTCAAATGCTTCCGAGCAGCCGTGAGCCCAGACTTGGCCATCCTCTACCGCGGTGTCCTCTGTAAAATGTTACGTTGCAGAAAAGGAACGTCCTTGCTCTCCAGGTCACAGCTGCAAAGTACTTGTTGTTTTCAGATGAAAGCAAAATGTGTGAGGAACTGTAATGCCACGTTCTGGGATTTTTATCCATTTCACTCCTTCATTTAGGACTTGTGTTTTCAGAAAGTGTCAGGAGGAGGCAGGTGGAAGTGTGTGCGGATGCCTTGGTAGGGCATGTGGTAGCACTGCTCCTGAAAAGCCTGATAGACACATCAGGCTCAGAAAAAGTGGCATGCACGCCCAGCTTCTGGGCAAGATTATTTTATCTTAAAAGCACTATGGAGGATAGTTAACACAAATTGAGCGTGACACTTCTAGGAAAAAAATGGGCTGATGATTTGCCTAAGTGTGTCTCTCACCCGAACCCTTTGACTCTCATATGGTAAGACCGGTGACATATGAAAGCTCATAGAGAGTGAGATTAGAAGGTGAATTATCATGTTGTCATGATTTCCCTTTGAACCTCAGGGGACTTTAGAGTACAGGAAGATGCTGACTTGCACTGTATTAAACCGATAGTGAAACTGTGGTTTTAGACACATACTTGAGAGTAGGTGGAATCACCCTCTGGAAATGCCAAGCTCTGTCCATTGGGTTTAGAGGTATCCTGAATGATGAAGTTTGACTGGATGTGTAACTTCTGAATGGATAAATTAATTCAGCTCACAACAACCCCTGCATGAAGCAGTAGGTTTGAATCGAAACCTAAAGGTTTGATATTGCATCATCACCTTGCAGGTTCTTGGCAGAAATCTGTTTTTTTCCTTTCTTCTGGTCCACTTTGGGATTAGCCGTCTGTTAGGTCCACTAATCTTGGGCAAGCATTGCCACTGGAGTGGCTGTTAAAGAAAGATGTTATCTTTAACTGTTGAGAATACCATAGAATCAGACGAGTTCCTGCTGATTTTTTAGTGCTTCTCAACTGATATTGCAGAAACTGTACTGTAACCTTGGTGGGATGATTCTCATTGAAACATAACTATCACCGATGCCAGAGGGTGAAGGAAAGGATCGTCTTCTGCACATTGTGTCACTGCTGATGTATTTTTGTTGTTTTCCTTAATGCTGCAGATGCAGCATAGAGGTGGTAGCATAATAATTCTGTCTTGTTTTCCTGTTATTTTTTTTAACCTGGACTGCGAGAAGAATAAATATTTGATGGATGTAAGTGAAATACAATTAGAATTTAATAGTTTTAAAAAAGTCCTATCTTGGTATCACGTATGAGTCGCTAAAATATGCATTATTCTAAATTACTGCTTTCTTTAAAACAGCTTAAGAATTAAACAGATAATATTTTAAGAAGTTAAACCTAAAGCCACAGCTTTTCTACATTACATGAGTTTTCATGTACTACAAATAAGGCATGAACCAAGATATATCTGTCAGGTTTCTATTTCATTAAATTCTTTTATACTGCACTTAAAATTTCACTTAATTTGTGTGGGGCAAAGAAATCATGTAAAGATTCACAAGTCTCTACAAGAATGTTTGGCACATTTTCAACTAATTTGTTTTATGACATTGAAATTCACAGTGATCAGTTAATGATAACTCATATTTCAGATGCACTCACCTGTTACAATATACTGATTTTTTTTGTTTCCCAGTTGCCTGAACTATGGATAACTTATAATGTTAAATCTCTGAAAAGCTGAAAGAATATCAGAGCAAGATTAAATAAAAGGAATAAAATGGAAATGGGGACTACTTGGGGAGGGAAATAGGAGAAAATAACTTTTTCATAATGAAAAATGTCTCATAAAATATATTTTCTAGGTTAAAACAGCTACTATTGCTACAGAGAGGAATGGAAAAACAGAAAATAATTCCATGAACATTAATGCTTCCATTTACGATGAGATTCAGCAGGAAATGAAGAGAGCTAAGGTGTCTCAAGCACTGTTTGCAAAGGTTGCGGCAACCAAAAGCCAGGTAAAGTTCTGAGGGCGCAACGGCCTCCCTGTCCTGTGCAATTATTCCTCCCTCTCCCCTGGGTTTTAATCTGTTTCTATGTGAGTTACAATGAGCAGCCAGGTTAGCACACCAGCCCAGTACCACATCTTGGAGCACCTTGCTGAGCGCAAAGGTAACCTCTGGTTACCCTTGACCAGACAGGGTCGAGAAGCAGCTTCCCAAGGTTCCTCTTCCTCGCCAGTGAGATGCTTTCGCTGCACACCCGTGGGTCTTGCGTGGTTTGGAAAGCATCGGGTTCATCAGTTCGTAGCTGGTACGGATGTGGCAGAAGCTGTGGGCGAGCTCTGTGTATTGCTGCCGACCGAATTAATCTTGAGGCTTTGGTGCTTTGCAATTAAATGTGCTGTAACAAGGAGCGCTGGGGTTTTGAATTTTGTGAAAATATTTAGTCAGACCCACTGATGAGGTTGTGCGCGGGAGGCTGGATAGCACTGACTACATCAAAACCGAAAAGAAATCCCAAAAAACTATGCTTATACGAGTTACATCTGAGAAAACATGTATGATCTGTGTGCAAGATGATGGCTGCTTGGTGTCCTCTGTGTATGCATGCACATATATTGCATATTCAGTTTTAAGCCTTTGTCGTGTGGTTTCCTATTCTGTTTTCTTCAACTGAGGAATTTCTGTCAAGTTTAGTGGCAAGGGAGGAAAATCAGCAAGCACTTGTTGGGTGAGATTATCATAAGTGACACGTCTTCTCAGAAAGATCACCAGAATATGCAAAAGCATTGATTTAAGTGAGAATATACTCAAGAAAAAAAACTAAAGGAAAAACATACAGAAAAATGGGAAAGACTAGAACCCGCAGCTATACCGATGCTTGAAAGAAACGGTAAAAGAACTAATACTTAAAATATTCAATTTTCACGTTAGATTAAATTTTAAGTCCGCTTAATCACTTCTCCTTGACTTTTCTAAAATTACTTTACAGAAAAGGACATCATCTTCCAGGCAAAGCAGATAATGATCAGTTAGACCGATGTTTCCTGGGCCATCAGCACTTCAGTGCTGGTTTCCTTTTTCAGTAGTCTTTAACTTTTGGCTTCTGTGTTGTTCACGTCCTGGAGTTTACTCCATCTCATTGTACAGAAAGGATGTCGTCTTTAAAGTTATATGCTGTAAGAAGCATTTAAAGGGATATTTTGGAAATTTTATATCAAAATGATTAATCTCAAGCTGTGGACTGTAAAAATTACAGCTTTATAGGCCACATGCCTGCCTACCCTTCAATCACTGTCAAAGTGATAATTTCTACAATGATATGTTTCTTTTATTGTGGGATTCTAAACACCAAGTGCTGTTTAAACATTAAACTGAATTGTTTATGTTAGTGCTGTACTCAGTGTGTCATACATCAGGCCACTATAATCTCCCATGGAATGTAAAAATTCTGTCATGAATCATGGCTTGTATATCGGAAATTACTGTAATTTTGATTGGAAATTACAGGGCTCTTGAAATGTTTCTAATTATGATAGAATGTTACAGCAGCTTCCAACCTGTGTGCTCTTCAGATGTCTTTATTTGCATGTCAAGACTCGGGGTTAGAGCACTGTCCATTTTCAGCACCTTCCCCTTTCCATTGCAGTTCTCCGCAGAAACTAAGGTATGAAGCCAATCTATTAGTCCATGTAATTTTGATCTGATTTTTATGATAGTATATCTGTTTAAGTACATAGTCTTAAAATTTCTGTGTGGGACAGCCTTTCCAGTGCTGACTGTAGAGGGACAGGTAATCAAAGTCAAGCACAAAAGCTTCCAGAGGATGTGGTGTGTTTGTTTTTTAGAGCACTGATATAAAATTTAGATTCTTGTACAAAATTTGTTACCTAGCACAAAAAGCAAACAACACCAAACATGTAGTTCTTTTCCTTTTTATTGTGGAGGTCATGCCTGCATTTTCAGAGGTTATTCTCCCCAGTGTAAGCAGTGCAATATTAATTTAAGTGCAAAGTGAGCTTTCAGGTGTGTAGTTAGTCTGAGTGTCTTTTGCAGTAGAAAGCTGCTTCACAGAAGTAACCACAGAAGTAAAATGGGTGCATTGGGTCTTCTGTAAGCAGTTGACCACTAGTCAGCCAGTTAATAAGCTTTAAATAGGTAGCAAAGCCACGTGTGTTAAAGGAGATTATGTGTATTGTAAAATATTCTGCATTGGAACTTGTCAACAGTAGAGAGAAACATTTCTTGGAGCAAAGAAGTCTCCTTTGCTCAAAAGAAGAGGCTTGTTCAAACAGATTCTGGAAGATAACCTCACTTGAGAGAGGTTTTGGGTTTAAGGGGTTTTTGTTCAATTTGGGGATAGTCCTTTCCTGCTCAGAACTGGAAAACCTGAAATAATCACTTGCAGTTATAGCGAAAAGTCTGGAGAACACTTACTAGAGCATGGTTGGGCCTTTTTACTTTTTTTTTTTTCTCTAAGGAACTGTTTTGGGTCAACATTAGATCAGGTGTCTAAGCAGCCTTCATCTGCAAGGTGTCTGGGCTTGCCTGAGCCCGGAGACTGTAGACAATGTTCTGCTGACTAGAGCGCTTTGAACAGGAGAGCTATTAAACGATACGCTACAGAAGTTCCTATTTAAGTAATGCCGAGGTAAAAAACCCGAGCATCTTCCCTCACCTTATGTCAGTGCCTTTGGCAGGAGTTACCCGGTTGATGGAGGACTGCATGTGGACCTGATGCTCAGCAAACCAGCTGTCCACAGGGGCTGGGTGCAGAAGAGGTTGTAGTGCAGGGCAAGGAATGGGTGAACAGGAAGAGATTGCAGCGATGTGAGATTGTGCTCTGGCTTACGTGAGTGATGGTTTGCGTACTTGTAGTTTCATGGTGCAGTTGCTGGTGGTTTGTTGGCTTTCACAAAGGAAAGGAGCTACTTGGCATGTGGGGATGAATGAGTTTGGGGACTTAACTAGAAGATTTCTGCAAATACCGAATTCTTTTCCTGTATTGGGAATGTATTCATTCTGTGTATGTTTTAAATTTCGATGTTTTTAAGGATCACTGTATTATCTGTAGAATAAATTCAAGTTCTGTTACATTCAAAATATATAATTTCAAAGTTACTATGGTTATACTGAGGAGCTGAGGAAGATATTATAATTCAAATTCTTTGAATACATCATTTCTTAGGGGAGTTTTAGAATTGTAATTGGCAAAATACCTAATATCAGTATTTAAAATCTTACATTTTATTGCAAGTTGTCTGCCTAATAGGTCTATGTATTTTTCCTAGGTTATGTTGCAAAGAGAGCTTTAGAAAAATACATGCAGACGGAAGACAGGAAGGTTTATCAAGTGCTTTGCGTCTTCTCCCGGGTTGTTGGTTTTTTAGTGGTATAGCGACAGTACTAACAATATTGTTTACTAAAATTTAATCAGCGCACCCAAACAAGTCAGAATGAAAAGAATCCACACACATATGAACTTGCGTGGTATGCGTTACTTTTACAATTTAATCAGATTGAGTTTTTATTAAATTTATAAACTGGCAGTCTGATTCAAGTAATTACGAAAGCACATTCTTAATTTCGTTATTTCACAAAAAA
>VXBZ01005606.1:677530-759768 GCA_013399135.1 Heliornis fulica | reverse complement strand
AAACAAAACAAAACCCAAACCTTGATCTGTGTAATGATCATTAAGGCATCATGGTTCAGTAACTGTGCATTGGTTACAATGTTTTCATGTGGGAGCCGGGGATGAGGATTTTTTCTTGATGGTGACAGATGCTGAAATCTAATTTTATTCCATAAAAACAAACAAGCAAAAAAGCCCCAAACCCAAGAGCCCCAAGAGATAAGGCAAGTAGAGACTTGTAGTGCTCCTGTATGTTTGCTGTATTTTGAGAAGTTACGTTTGTATTGATGGCTTACCCTGAAAGGCTGCAGCCTGCATGTGCTAGTATGAAATAGGTGAGAAAGCAAAACTTGCTGAAAAATCAGCGTACGTTGCTAAAGCTTTCTTAAATTTTGGAAATTACAGTTCTTCACTAAAACCAAAGTGATATCAACTACCGTACCTCAGAGAGTCCCATGTGCTGCCATGTGAGGCCCCAAGCCTGCACTGCTGTACTTAAATAAGTTTACTTCATAGCAGTGTAAATAGGTAAAATCGATACTTTTCTGCAGCGTCAATCCTGCTGATTGCGCTGTACGACTAGGTGGGTGCCAAATGGCTTCCCTTCTCACCAAATCAAAATGCCTCTGTGTTGAAGGTGAGGCACTTGGCTCTCGCAGAATCATGCTCTGACTTTAATATTTGTGTAAAACTAATGCAGTACTACTCATACCTCCAGAAAACCAATGTAATTATGAAGAGTTTTGACCCGTTACTTCTGAGATGTTGCACCGTGTTACCCAATTTCCTGTCCTTCTGTCCTCTACTTTCACTTTGGTTAGGCAGTTAGCCCCTTGGAATTGAGCAGATATGCTGGCAAACCATGGAGGTAAAATCAGTGGTCCAAGCCATTGAAAGAGACTCTATCCTAAGCCATCAGACAAGTATTTTGGGTGGTGGCTTGACCTTTTGCTTTAGTAGGTAGGCACCTGGAGCATCATCCCCCAAAACAGTGCGTGGGGAGTACATCAAGTAGGCATTAGGCAGAGCATCAAACACTTGTGAGTAGATGGGAAGGAGTTAAATGGGAAGGGAATGCTAAACATTGGCACTAAAATTGCTTTTGGCATGCAAATACCATGCTTTTCCTGACATAAATATTTTCAGAATAGGCCATTAGAGTTCAGGTATATAAAACCCTGCTTTTACTGGAAATTTTAATGTTGTAGTAAACCCAGAGATTTATAGTGAAAAATTGATGTCTGTTATCTCACTTTTATCTTTTTAACCAGCAGTTTTATAAATGCCATATCTTTGATCTGGCTTTTTCCATCTAGAGACTAAGCTATATACTCTAATAGGAAAGTCATTTTTAAACAGCTTCCCACACTGAACAAGCACAGTATTGTGGATCTGGCACGAAGATGTAACATGCCATTACCACAGATATAGAACGATCTGTTAAAACTATTTTCCAGTGGGGGGAGAAGAAACCTTTTTATCACCAAGAGTAATCCTCTGGTAACACTATGGCTTTAAGGAGGATGGAGGGCTTGAAATCTATTTCCAAAGTGGTTTCCTCAGGGCGCTGCACCCCAGGTTGTCCCCAGAGGGGTCCAGCCTTGGGGGCAGGAGGGGGCTCAGTCCTTTGCCTGTCATCCCATGTCTCCATCAAGTTGTCTCCTGCCTTTGTCTCCCTCAGAGCAGCTGAGTCACTTCCTGGGTTTAAATCTTGGCTTAAAAAACTTCTTTCCTCCCTCCCCTCGGCATACAATGGATTCTCTGTGGAGCAGGGAGGGATACTGCACAGGGAGACGCGTGGTGGAAACAAAACGTGTACTGAGGTCTGCCGTCATTTCATGGGTCCACCTGGAAATAAACCCCTTGCCGTCTCGGAAAAGTGAGATACAGTCCTTAGAAAACATTAGTTGCAGGACTACACCGCAGCCTCTATGTTTTTTGTTTTTTTTTTTATTTTTGTATTTTATTTCCCTGCTCCCTCCACTAACCAGGGGAGGATTGCTCTGGCAGTTGAAGAGGCGCCATAAGTAGCAGGATTCCGGATGGGTTTGGGTGTCACTGAGGATGGGAGAGGAAGAGGGTGAACTGAGAAAGCAAGGGCTTCTGAGAGGGATCAAGAATCGCCCCATAAAGTGGCATGTCATTCAGTGAAACTGAAACTTGGCAGATAGAGCCGATTTGTTTCTTTCAGAAAATAGTGTGTTGCAGAGTCATGGTGTGTTCTGTCTCGTCTGGGTCAGAGGGAAGGAAGATTTTTGGCTTTCTAGTACAGGAACAGAATGAATGCTTATAGCACTCCATGTCCTTCCTCTTCCCCATATCTTAATTTCTTTTGCAACAACTCTCCTCAGAAATAAAGGTTAGAACTAAAGGAAATTTCCTCAGGAATATTTTAAAAACAATTATCAGGAAAGAGGTAGGAATATTGAGTTCAGTTTACTTGCTTAATCACTGTATCTGGGTAGACCTGGAGAAGGGCTGGAATTGATCCTGGCAGTATCCCACATTATTGGTATGAATGACCTTGGTGGAATGGGTTGACTTTGATGAGTCTTGGGTTTCCTGCTAGTACACAGTAAACAGCAACTTCTTGAGTCAACAAAGATGCACTGAAGAGAAACTGCCTGAAAATCTCTGAGGTGGTTCATATAGGTCTGTAATTGCCCATGGAAATCTGCATAGAGGGAAAGAAAAAAAAAGGAGCACATTAAAACCTGAAATAGTTCAAGCCAAAGAAAAAAAGAATGAAAAATACTTAACCAGTAAGAGGATTATATTGACCTCTTCAATCAGCTTCTTGGGGCCAGGCAGCCCTTTCAACATGCAAGGTTGGATTTGTTGACACACCAGTGAAAACGTGAACTTTCTGAGCTTGCTTTACTACACGTAGGGTCAAATCTGGTCCAGGTAAAGGTTCCCAGCTGGGCGGGTGGCAGCATGAGCTGTTCAGGCGCTGCTGATGGTCCACATCCTCGAGGCTGTTCAGAGGGCTGGTAGCAGCCTCCGGAAACATATATTTGAGCCCTAAGTAGAGCTTCCTTGGAGGGATGAGGTGCACATCTTCCCTGGGATGGGAAGTTAATGTTTAATGCCTTGTTGGCCCCAGCTACCAACATGTCCCTCGGAGGCTCTGGAGCTGGGGACCACTGAGTGCATAGCATGATGCATCCCCCCTAGGTAGCCAAAAGCAGCAAAGGGAGAGGGGAGGGTGTTCTTGGTTGTACGATTTTTGTCTGGCAAAAGGAGCACGCATGTGTGGGAGAAGCTAGGAGAAGTACAAATTTAAGTCATTAAATGTACAAATGAAAAAGGAGAGCCAAGTAGAAAAAGCTCTTTACAAAATATAAAATTCTGTTAAAGCAGCAAGACGGCACAACATAAGGAATGTTTGGTACATGTTATTGAAACTGAAAAATCAAGAGTATGGAATGAATTATAATTCAGCATAATCCATAATTTTACAGTTTTCATTTTGAATTATTTATCTTATATGATTTGATTAAAGGTAAAACTGGCTGACATCTTGAACATCTCCGCATGTCTTAATGACAAATGAAAGAAGTCCTCATTATAACTTCACCATTTAAATTTTTTTATTTTTATTATGTTGTTTCTATATAGCTCCCTTTTATTTTTAAAGCGTATTTCAGATCTGCATTGTGTACATGCGATTCCATAACCCATCAGGCTTCAGTGTTGCCTCAGTACCTCTGATTCAGTAAATCAGATCATAGGCAGCATGCTGTCATATAATAAGGTGTCTGATCCTTATTACCAGTTTGTTGATGCACAGACTCCTTCAAATTGACCATTGCAACACATGGTTTCCCCTGAAACTAGCTGTGATAATTAGCGTGGCTCTAATGAGACAGAATGTCACTGATCTTGTGCTGAACTGTCGAGTATCGACGCTACGGATGGGAACTGTCAAAGCTTGCCATCTGTGACAGAGCTTGGCATATTCCATTTGCAAGGTAGAGCATGCTCAATAGACTGTTTTTAAACAAATGGTCCATTTCTTGATTAGGGCTCTGTGTTCTCTTACCGTGGAAGACTTTATATCATAGTTAAACTTTTTCTTTTTTTCCCCCTTTTTTTTTTTTTTAATTTTATTTTTTCTGGGGTAAGCTTGTCAGATAATGAAAATGTTCCCAATTCTCAAATTGGTGCCTTCATTCCTCCCTTAGCTTTTTGGGGAGAGGTTGGGGGGGTTGCCAATCATATGTTTATTCTTCTTCCTTCCCCCGGTTATCTTAATGCAGTTCTTCTTCCAAGGCTAGCATTTCCACAAGGCTTTTATCTGTTGGGTTGTTTTTTAAAGCAGCGAGGGATACGGAGGGTGTACTTTTGAAGGATAGAGGAACAAAAATTGAAAAGCCCGAGATGACGTGTGCTGGGAGCACGTGCGCCTGGGAAGAAAGATCAGACGGGTCGGGAGAGTTGGGCACCCAGGCTCCTGAGACCAGCCATGAAAACGCCACGCAAAAAGTCCAGCGCTGCTTATCATTCCAAAATATGCTTTGTTGCTTTTTATTTCCTCCTTCTCTGGCAGACCACACAGGGCTTGTTCTGAAGAACATTTTCACTAATCTGATCAGGCAGCCAAATACGCCGGGAAAACTGCTTTAATGATCCCACTAATTACCTCAAGTCAATATGAACTGTATTATTAGACTGAGGGAAAATATTCCATTAGGTCTCCCCCTTGGGAGTTTCTCCGCTTTGTGATGTCACCGAAGCCTTCGCCCTCTCGCTTGTAATTAATTTTATTTACACACGCAGGCACGCACAAGGTCACACCTGCACAACCAGAGCTGGCCAGGGAGCTAGTGGCACTCAGGCTTAATCAGATCTGTCATAATTACCATTCTGCATGTTTCTGACACACGCTGTGAAATATTTCAATTTAACTGCCGCTACCAGCACAACCAGATGTAGTGTGAGTGTGGCTGCATTGGAAATATTATTCCTCAGGATAAACTCTCTCCTCCTCCTTTTTCCTCCCACCCCCTCTCCCTTTTACAGCTAATGTGGCACAGAAGCTGATGTATCCTGTAAATCTTGAATGCAGCGCTAGATTGATAACAGCAGATTAGACAGTTTAACCACAAACAGCTTGTTCATTTTTCACAAATGAAAACCACATGTGGTGTAACTAAAATTTCAGGCTCCTTTTTTTTTTTTTCTTTTTTTTTTCTCTCCTCTTTGGTTGTTGTTTCCTTTTGTGTGTGCATGTGTGCGTGCACGTGTTAGGGTCCGCCTGTCACTGTAAAGGAGTGAAATAAAAGAGTAAACATATAGGGGGAGAGAGAGACGGTGCCGTCTTTGGAGATTATTTCTCCATGACCTTTATTAAAAACCTTCCTTGCTTTGGCAGAGGAATCAGGTATCGCACGGGGATTTTTTCTCTCGCTCTGAGACTTTCTAATCTCTGGGTTTTATGTCCACTTATTAAAGAAGTCATCCTGCTGCGCTGGTTTTCAAAATAACGTGCCAGAAAACAACTCGCTTTAAGAAGAGCTTCTAACCAGAAAATGTAGCTTTCACTGCTACCTAAATTTAGCAGAAATAAAATTTTCTGCCAAAGTTTTTCACTCTGAATTTTCTTTCTTTGTTAATTCTTCCTTTACCTCTCCCCCTGGGGAAAAATTATTCCTAAAAGAGAGTCCTCAAAGTATCTAGAATTTGGGAAAATGGAATTATTTTTCTTTTTTAATTAAAACATGTTGGTATTTCTTATGGCTAGCTTTTAGGAAACTAAATGTCTGTAAATTGTTTAACATAATTTTTTTTTGCTTAAATTGTTCAGTTTGCCCTAATTTTAAATAGCCTTCCGTACTTAATTTGGGTTGGTTTTTTTTTTAAACCATCTACTCTTAAGTAGATCACTGTTAGATACTTTTCCTACACAGAGGAAAAAAAATGCAATTTTGGTAGAAAATTTTAATTACAAGGTTCTATAGCAATTCTTACAGCAAGAAAAAAAAATAGTTGCGATGCAACTGAGCAGATTCCCCAAAAGCTGTTGCAGGTATTGTCAGGCAAGAAGTGTGGTGCAGTTCATCTGACAGAATTTCATCAATTCTACTCTGTAATAAGGCTTGCAGTAGTTTTTGTTTTACCCACTGCCACTGACTTGTGATGCAGTGGCAATATGGAAAGTGCAGAAGATGGGGAGCAGAGGCTCAGGGTTCAAAGGTTAGTCAGAAGAAGGTTGCCAGGATAGATTTTGAAAGCCACCGAAGGCACAAATTATCAGAAAATTTGGCCCTCAAGGCTGCTGCAGGAAGGGGAAAAGACCCACGCTCGTACCACCTGGCCAGTAGTCACTGACTGCATTACTATGCCCAGAGCCGAGGGGTAGGTCAGCAGGGGTGTGCCGTCAGCATCGCTCGCTGTTGTTACTGAGTGTCCTGGGGTCCATGCAGACCCCAGACAAAGGGCAAATCCAACATTGGAGGTGCACCCAAAGCCATGGAGGTACTATGACTGGAGATGTCTCAGATGAATCTGA
Organism: Heliornis fulica; assembly: GCA_013399135.1. NCBI lineage: Eukaryota > Metazoa > Chordata > Aves > Gruiformes > Heliornithidae > Heliornis > Heliornis fulica. Next base: position 753,275 of record VXBZ01005606.1, on the reverse strand, counting down.
AGTATGACAAAGAGGAGGGCAGGAAGGGCTCGCGTTGGAAGAGATAATGCTGAAATGACTGTCAGGATTCTTGCAAGTTTCCACAAATGCAGCTTTGCTTTGCAAGGTTATTAAAAAAATGTCATGCAGTTGGGAAGCACTAGATTGCCAAAAGAAAAAAAAAAAAGACCGGCAGCCTCTCTTACCTCCTCTGAGTCTTTTATTTTTAGTTTTTCTTTCTTAGGTAGAGGTGTTTTGGTTCCTACACTCCAGATGCGTGAATCAGCTCTTCCTCAGGCAGCACCTGCTGTCTGCCTGAGAAGAGGTGCTCTGTCTGGCAGGATGGATTTTCTTAATCTTCTCTTCCCGCTTTCTGTATCCTCACCTTCTGTTTTGTTTTCCTCCCACCATCTTCACTAATTTTTTTCATTTTCCTTTCCACTTAGCTCTCCTTTGACTTTACCCAACCTGTTCCTTCCCCATATACACCCCCTACATCCGCTCTCGCTCCATGTCCCTCTTTCTCCTGTCCTACTGCTGTTCCCTGCGTGCCAGAGTACCATCCCAGGGACATCTCCCCATGCCACACGCAGTCACTTTGCACAAGTATCCCCTTGTGCGTGGGGTGAAGCATTGGCACCTTGTGCCCTTGGGCTTTGCTGGGTGTTGGGGAGCTGAGGGCTGGTCAGCAGCACTGCTAGCTTCATGGGTGAAACGTCGTTCCTGGCCCCACTTGGCAATGCAGATTGGGCTGGGAAAAGATTCAGGTTGCTTGTGCCTGCTGTGGGCAGATAGCTGATTTGGAAGGCTTTTGAAGGTTCAGTGCATCGGTGTTTTAACGTGTACAAACTAAAGCACCATTATTAAAATTAAAGGGGAGGGGGGTGGGGAGGAGGGGGTAATTCTGAGCGAGCTGTATGAGAGTTAATGACGTACGGAAATGAAAACAAAGCTGTAGTGCCAGAGCCGAGGAGGAGGTTGAGGAGTTCGCGATCAGCTCGGGGTTGCCGGCAGTGGGGGAAGCAGGGTAACAAGTAAACAGCGCGGAAAACAAAAGCAAGTGCAACCCTTAACTAAACAGGAAATGACAGGGTACAATTCCTCCTGAAAAACCCAGAGCTGTGAAGAGCACCTTACTGCAAAGATGAAAGGCGTCTGGTGCAAACACAGCTACACAGTAACGGTCCAAGAAGAGGTTTGTTAAAGGAGTGACCGGTTACGATTCAGGTGAAGGGTTGTTGGGTGAAGGATGGGATAGGAAATAATGGATAAGTGTTTTCTCCCCTAATGTTAAAGGGGGTAATTCAAAACACGTGACTCCTGAAAAAGAATGTTACAGGATTTCTAGGTCAGGGTGAGAAAGAATAGTGTTTCATTTTCAATATTTTTAATTTCACTATTTTTTATAATTTCTCATTGTGTTATTTTTTTTTAATTTTCCTCAAATTTAGCCTCTAAGTCAAACTTCATATTTTTGGTTACAGATAGACTAGAGCAAGCATGCTGCTAGCTAAGTGGGGGGAAATTCCAGTTTGCAAATATTTATCCTCTTCCAACTCTGCCAGATTTTATCCGAATCCACATTGTAATTCAGTGGTCATCTCATTTTTATTCCACTGCTGTGTCATGTTCCCTTACTTCAGGAGGACATTTGAGAAGCAAGGAAAAATAGTTTCTGGGAACTTTATGAAGTAAAGCTGTTCAGACTGAGTACTCCTGAGCAGAATTCCTTGAAGGTTTAGACCCCATCTGAGCAAGATTTTCACACCTCTCAGTTATGCCTGTGGGTTTATGTAGGTGACTATGTATTTTGCTGAGCCAGGTGCTTAGCATCTCTAGTATATGTAAAATTCAATAGAAGGTTCTGCAGATACAGGAACTTTCCATTGTTTATATAAAACTAGTTATTTAAAAAAAATCTATGAACAGCTTGACTGAGATTCTTTTTATTTTTGCTTTGGGGAGGCCAGTTTGTTTCACTTCTAAGAAAACATTTGCTCCTTTGATTGAATATAAGGAGAGAGCCTAAGTAAAGGCATTGATCCTTTTCACCTGGGGAGAAGGGATATGACCAGTTGGCAGGGCCAGGGCAGAAAGAAGCATGCTTGCTCTGTGCAGTACCTGAGTTAAGGGCAGAAGCTGCTGCCTGGAAATGTGGTTGGGTCTCAGCTTGGCTGGCACTCTTGGTCAGTGAGAAGTGTAATACTAAGCACTGCTCTCTCTAGGAGCTTGTCCCTTGTCCCCAGTCTATGACAAGCTACCTGAAAACACTCCTGGGTTGGTTCCCATCCTGAGCTAGTCAGGAGGGGGAATCCAGATCTCTCCAGCTTCCCTTTGGATTCAGCTTCCGTATTCTTTCCAGTCTATGCCTAAGCAAACATGCTATAAGTAAAGGTATTTTACCTTTATAAGGACTTCAGTGTCGTTATTTTCCCATGAGTGAGATTTCTGGTTGCTCTCTTCTCATTTACTGACAGGCATTTGTCTATCACAGGTGTTGATTTTTTTTTTGTTTTTTTTGTTTGTTTGTTTGTTTGTTTTTTTAAACTCCATTGAGGTAATGAGCATTATTAATTTTCTGACTGGTAGGTAACGAAACATGGAGGAAAGTTAGGGAAAAGTTTCTTTTCTGTTTCCTTAAGACTCCCCTCACCAATGGCATTTGCAGAACATTAAGACTTCTTCACTTAAACTGAGAGCCTGAGAAACCAGCTAACTACAAGAAAAAGATTAAAAGAAATTTTCTCAGAATATTTAAATGGCCAAATCAAAGATGAAAAAATTACTTAGGTCATAAAAATGTGAAGGGATGTCTGAGAATGGATTTCAGCTGACTGTGGTTTGGAATGATGTCACTTGTGGAACATCTTGTTAGCTGAACTGAATTTACAATTAAATCCAAATATCTGTGAACCTGTGATCCCTCTGTGTGTGGTAGATTTTCCTGTGATGAAATGAATTCTGGAAAGAAGCAGCTTATGACAAGAAGCCAAAAATTGAAATGACTCCCTCCAGGAAATTATAGTCTTTTTAAAAAAATAAATATAACAACATGGTATATACATGTATAAGTAGTTATGGAAGTGACACTTCGGACCTGTGACCTTTTTACTAGAGGTCTTTCTCCCAAAGCAAATCTCTGTAAGCAATATAATAACATTTACTCTTCATTTACAAATTGATAGTAGTAAAAAAGATGTTTTGAATTGCCAGGCTCTTTCTTTTCAAGACTCTTCACTAACTAAACTGTAGATATAGCTACAATACACAAATTGCATCTTGAAGAATAAATAAATATGGGCTATTAAGGGTCGTGGTTGGATTTAGGTTGTATTTACTTTCAAGGGAAGCATTGGTATTGCAGTGAAATCAGTACTTCTCTCTACTTAAATAAAAGATAAAGGGCCATATATTACCAGTCGCCCTCTGTGAAACCTACTGATCCATTTTATAAGCCTGTACTATAAAAAGTAATGTGCCAGACTAAGAATTACTTATTTAATAATTAGAAGTTGTTTTTTCTCATTTAGATTTTGTTGTTAATTCCATTGTTGTCATGTGTATCTCGTGGTTACAATGCCAGTTGACTTGTGTGTATGAAAGAGAAAAGACCTGGAGCAGAAAGGTGGTAGAGCTTCACCCACTGCTTTTTGCATCTATAACTTTTTTTCCCTTCTTTTTACATAACGAATGTAGTTGTATTTCATGTAAGATTTTCAAAGACATGCATATGATGTTTTTGATTAGGACTTGTGTTTGTCTGTCATTGCTAGGCAATTGAAGGTAGTACTTTAAAAAAATACATACTTGAGCAAGGGAAAGGAAAGGTGGAGGATGCTGAGAGCAGAGAAACCAAGCTTGGGAGAAGATCTTAATTTAGATTATTTATAATTCCTTTTGTACTCAACTAATAAGTAATGATACTTGGGTTTTCGGTCTGGTTTAGAGTTACAGATACGTATTTTCCCTTTCCATGAGCTTTTCCATGAGCTGACCACCATATCCACCAGTTTTGAAAAAGCATCAGACCTTAATCTGACCATTTTTTTTGGTAGCACTGGCCCTTAGCTGCTCACCATGGCTCCAGGAAGAAAGAGAGGTCTAATATGAGAGATGAGACCGCAAGAGCAGGGCCACAGCTCTCCAGGTCGTTCAGGTTTCATACTGGTTTACTGCTTGCTGTTGAATTTTACAGGTTGCTTTAGCAAATTTCCTTTTTCTATTTATTTGTTTGAATGTTTACAAGAATAGAAATACATACTTAGTTTTTAAGTGCCACAGCTAGGAAGAAGAAAAGGCAGAGAAGAGACATTGTGGATCGTTTTCCCCTAAAATATCACAAATGATTGCAGTGAAATACTATCAATAATATCTCTGCTATCTGTTTGGTCATTTTTCTTTTTTTTTTTCCCTTTTTTTTCACATCCCAGAGAAAGGTAACATCCAGACAGATGGTGCAGCTGAATAATAGGTTGGATAAGAAATTTAAGGAAATGGCATAATCTGTTTCAGTATTCTTCAAAGGAAATTTTTCCTGCTAGTGAAGTTTACCTTTCTTCTGAAAAGCCCTATGAGGTTGTAGGGTTTTCGGTTTGTTTGTTTTACTAAATCTCATCTATTATGATGGCAGATAGAGATTTACTTAAAATTCACATCTGGCTTCCCCTTTCAGTGTTCTAGTAATGAAAGCCAGTAAAATAGATAAACCAGAGATATCTGGAGATAAAGGACAGCTTCAGGTTTCAAACTTTCTCTGATTTAGGGGAATGCTCAAAGGCAAAGCCTGAAACTTAAGGCTGATTAGCATAAATAAAATACTAAGGCAACCGTCTTTCTGGGGACATGTATTATCACTTTAGGCTGCATCTCAAGAGGAGGCATTCATATTCTGGTATCTGCTCATTTTCTGGAACAAGCTGAAAAAACGGCTTTTGCTCCTTGAATTAAAGATTCAGAGTTTTGTGAGAATAATAGGGAGACCCAAAGTACTGAACATTCACAGCAGTTTCTAAAAATACTAGACGGTATGTGCCTTATGCAAGTCAGTGCTTAAAATGACTTGAAAATATAAGCTAAACTGAGAAGATTTTTGCTAACAAATGTGTTGGGTGGCATCAAGAACTGCTAAGTCTGGTAGATTAATTAGTTTTCCTAAAATTTTAGAAAAATATCCAGTGACCTTTCTTTTAATAGACTTCAGTTCCTCTGTGAAGCACTTGGGCCTAGTCAGCCTTGCATAGGAGATTAGCAAGACAATTTATGTATTTTAGGGAAGATAAACTTGCAGTCAAAACAAATTTTCCCACAGTCAGGAAATTCCAGAAGAACATTTTAGGCTAAAAAGGACTGTTCTCATCATCTCAACCCACAGGTATTTTGCCCAGAAAGTCAGATTTAAGTAATCTCAGCCTGAAAGTGAATCCTCATTTAAATGTCATTCTTATCCTGCGGTGGGTGTTCCCTGCTGTATTTTTCCAGATAACACAAACTTAATGCAAATGGCATTTCCTAGATAAATTAAAGCAGTGTCCATCATCACTTATTTGTCACAGTTGCTTGTGCTGAAGTGAATTTGTTTATTGTGCTTCTCAATGCTGTATGGATGAGCTTTACTGATTCAGAACTCTCTGAATGTTCGATCCTGTTGAACACTGTGAGAAATCTCAGTTGAAAGGTTTAATGCATTTTCCAATCAATGTGTAGGGGAAATTTGGCCTTATCAATTTAAATGCTGGAGATCCTTTCATTGCATTACGGAAGAATCTTCTCTAAGCAGAGATTATTCTTAAGAACTTCATAACATTTAAAGGTTAATATGTTAGGTAAAGAACAATATCTTAAGACAAACATTTTTATTACAGGACATGAAGAGATAGTTCTGATTAAATTACATGATTATTTGAATGGGAAAGAAGACAAAGTGCATCATTTCTTGCCCTCAACTTTAATGCCTTTAATCAAATAATGACCTTCTGGAAATAGTTAATTTTAAGCATTTGGAAAGATCAATACCACTTTGCCACCAAAAAATGGCCCAGATGATGAAATTTGATGTATTTAAAGTACCATTTCACCCTTTTAACCTAGTAAATAATTTAAAATGCTTTCAGTACTCCTTTGCTACCATTATGTATCTCGTGCAAAGTATTACGACTTTTCCAAAAGCAACCTTTCTGTGCAGTGAGCGGCTTACAAGTTTAATGCTAAAGACCAAGACTATATGTATATCGTGTAGCGGTGATGTCGGCCTTTTTCCTTCTCCTCTGTGTGTGGAATCTGTTTTGAAAAGAAATGGAGGTATCTGTGATAAGCATGGCCATTTGGAACAAAAGTGAAATTTGTGAAGCACAATTGATGGCTTTTGAAGGGGAAAAAGTCAATATTTAAAGTTTAGTTCATGAATTACTTTTCCTTTGTTTCGTCTGTAAGCTTTTGTGTTAAAGGTGAAGGATTTGGGTTGCTCAGACAATTAAGAGCCCATTTCACCAAGTGTAATTTCATATCTGTGTTCTATAAACTGGAGTGCCTTCAGCATTGTAAATAAAAAAAATTGCCCTCTATTAGCATGTTTGTGGGTAGATTAAAAACAGTCTTCATTAACATAAGTAACACTTACAGATTCTTTTAAAAGTAGAAAATTATTTGCTGAATGATAAATTGCTAGCTTTATAGTTAGTTGCTGAAAATGTGCTCATTCAAAATGCCTACTTTAGTTTAGTCTACAATACTCAATTTTTTGAGTTAGAAGTACTGTTTAATGGATTATGTACTTAGTCTTTGTTCACAGGAGATGCTGAAATGCAATTCACACTTCCTGCTAAAATGTTTGCATAAAATCCCTCCCTATTTAGACTGATTTCTTGAACACCATATATTTTTATTCTACTATATGCCCCAGAGAATGATACAAAATAATCTTAGATATACTGTACCAAAGAAAAACTGTTCATATCTCTAAAATGTTTTGCCTTATAAGCTTCAAATTCCAGCTGTTTTAAAAACATAATGGCATCTTGGTTAGTTATTCTGCAAGAAATGATCCTCATTTGGCAAGTAATTATCACTATAACAAATTTGCCAAACAAAAGATTTCGGTTGCTCCACCTTGAAACCCTTTCTTCTCAGACTAGATTTGTTTGTTGCTGATTTGGAAAGCCTTGCCCAGAAAACAACTTTTGTAAATGTAATGCTACCCTCTTTGATCTGTTTAGAATTGGTATTTACACCTTAAGTGCAAATTTCAGTTACTATCTTTATAAGAAAGATACCAGAATGAAAGAATAGTTTGTTAGAAACTCCATGTGAAAGAGCAGAAGATCTTATTTAAACACAGCCCAGGTCAGACTGAATCAAATAGCATTTGTATACATAGATGAAATGCATAGATGTTTTCTTTAAAATAAGCATGCTCATGGGTCTTGCAGAGTCTAATGTTTGGCAGTTATCCCCTTTGCGCTTTTCCTGCAATAGTTTGGCAGTTCAGCTTTCACAGGTTTTTTCCTCTAATGTCTTATGTTTCTTTACTAAATCCCCATCAGAAAACCACACAGAAGAGTCTTATTTATTTTAAATATCTTAGGTTTAGCATCTTTTTTGTTTTCACCATTTTCTTGCTTACTGTAGCAAGACCTTTGCAGATGGTACTTGGTTACTTGAAAGTGCATAACAGTATTTTCTTTGTAGCAGATGGATTTAAGACTTCTAGTTCCCAATAAATGTAGGTTTACAATACATAACTTTACAGGATTTGTGTTGTATATAACAGGTTTGAACATATTATCTCAGAATTCATCTGCATGGCATTTTCAGCTTATCCAGAGCCCATGCCAGTATTTTAAGTAATAGGGAGAGCATAGTGATTGATAGCAGCTAAAGGCGTGATTTTGAATAGAAACAAAGGTTTTAGAACAGAAGGTGTCAAATTAAACTTTGTCAGTTTGAAAAGTAGTAACATCCTGAAAGTTCTCCAAACATATTTACATGTGGCTAATGTTTATATTTTGCTTTGTGCTCTCTTTATATTCAGTGTAATGTTGCCTGGCAAATTTACTCTGTTTTAAAATCAAGGTTGTTCCCAATGTCATTGCAGAGTTTTGGGGGGTTTGCCTTGCTGCATCAGCTTAATTATTTTAAGGCTAGGGGTTTTTTTTAACGATCTACTATATATGCTGTATTAACCAGCTGTGATCTAATCTGAGTTTTAAATATTGCCTTATTATTTTTTGGCCCTTTCTACTTCCTGTAAGACTTAAAATTTGAGTGCAAAAAGAGAAAATCAGCCTTGTTGGGTTCACTTGTAAATTACACTGCATTAACTGCAGCAATTCATATTTCTTACAGACAGAGTGGAAACAGAACTTAAAAAATTTACAGATCTTTCACCATTAGAAAAGTTGGGAAATTTACAAAAAACATTTCATATGGTCTGCTTTAATTGAGTTTTATGAATGACCTTCATGTTAAGTACAGAATTCCAAAAACCTGAAACTAAACAAAACCATGTTTTAGTTTGTTTTGAACCAAAAGAAACCATATTGGCATAGAGTTGTTAGTCTCCTAACACAGCAAACCCTTACAGCCTCTACCTTGTCTGGGAATATTTGTTAGATCAACTTTCACAAATATTTTCAGAAACAAACCATGAAGACCTAATATTTGTTTCCATCCTTGTAGTTTTAGAGGAATTCAGTTGGTTGTTTCCACGTTGCCCATTGTAAGTTTCATCGGAGTATCCATCTTACGTCTTTAAAAATGTGAAGGAGCTAGTGGAAAAGAGACATTTTGGTAGGATAGCTGTCTGCTCCGTGTACCGTGTCAGAAGCATCTGATTTCAGTATCTCAGAATCAGTTTCCCTGAAAGGCTTAGCAGAGACATGCTTCGGGTTACAGTTCATCAAATCATTTTTAGATAAGGAATTAGAAGTGTTATTTCAGTGCAGGAGTTGGTAGAAAAATATTGGGAATGTGATGTTAGTCATTGGTAATTAATAAAAATACAGACTGATCTACTAAGTGTAGAAATACAGAGAAGTCACTAGGGGAGAAGGAATTTATTAGTTAACAGAAAGTGTTTAATCGGCATAAAATGTGATTGCATAGGAATCATTTTTACTACTGAAAAAGTGTTGTACTGTTTTGTTTTTGTGTTTGTGGTTTTGTTTTTTTTTTTTAAAGTGCAGCTTCTAAATGCGTTGTGCAATTTCTTTTCCAGTCTGTCATGGGAGGGGACAGGTTTTCTTTTTTTTTTTTTTTTCCACATTCACTGAACTGCTGTGATAGTCGGCTCTGCTCTGTTTCACCACCATTGGGAAGAAGACCAACAGTTCTGATGTGAAGCAGTGTAGGCTCCAACCATCGGACAGTTTTTGTGCCACAGGGCAGGCTGGTTTTGTGGGATTTTGTTTATTTTTTTACTAAAAATGTTATAACTGCATTTCAATTTGAAAAAGTATAGATTTTGTTTTTCTCCTCTTCTCCCCTCCATCCCCAGTGATCTACCTACGTTTCCTGATTGCACCCCTTTTATCGTTCTGCAGCAAACTGACACTGCTGCTGAGCATAACCCAGCGTGTAACCGCGTGGAAGCAAGGTGGGCAGGGAACCACAAGCAACGCATTTGATTTTGTTAGGGGCAGGGAGAGTTTGTACATTAACCTGCTGAGGCATCCCAGAGTGCCTCAGGATGGTGAGGAAGAATTCACTTGCCACTGCTGTAAAAACATGCCCTACAATTCTGAGTGGGACAGGCTGTATGTTAGGTGCTGTGTAGAAAGGTGTTTGGCTCATCTGGCTAAGCCGTGGGGCAATAATGGGCATCCACCCTTAGCACACGGTCAAGAACTGGGGTGTGCTCCATCCCCAGTATGCCAGGGGTTCCTTCTGCTGCTGCCACTACCCTCCCTAGCACATCTAGTGAGCACACAGCAGATTTTGGCCACACTTAAATTTTTGCTTTCTCAGCTCTGCTGCCACTGTTCTCTCTAACATTTGTCATTTTGAGTATTTCTGTTTCTTGGGGGCATTTTCTCCTATGTCATTTGTTCAGTTTTCTACTTATATCCAAGAGAATGTGCTTCAGATTCTTATACACACCTCACTAAATATTTTCATATACAATATGAATGCATTAAGATTATTTGTTTTACTTTCACATCTTCCTATCATGGCAATATTTTTACACTGCATTTATTAACTGCTAGCTAAAGATATGTCTTCAAGAAATGACACATCTATACTGTATCTATGTATCTATTGTATCTAGTAGTAAACAAATCTAGATAAACCATTTCTTCAACTACCAGTACATAGAAAGGATCTAAAAGCTTCTGTACATTTATATTATTTGTTGACTCAATAAAATGTAACGTTACCTTTCGTACAGCATTAAGAAATAAAATTGCATGGACCTAGTTTGAAAGCAGACCCTTGAAGCTAAAAGAAAGGAAGTATTCATATTTTATATATGTAATATTTTGTTTCTAAATTTTAATATTAAAAAAATGCTGCTGATGCACACTGTGTTAGCTAGAGTGTTTGCACTTCTCTTTTAAAATTAGTAGTGCACAATCAAGTGCACAAAAATATCCTCAATTAAATTCTCTGAATACGTAGGGTAACAGTTGTTAAATTTTCAAGACAAACTTGCTTGTCTGTTTCAGAACCAAATTAGCCACCGCTACAGTTCTTGCGGGGGATTCTGTGGCCAACTTCTTAGCATGTATCCCAAAAGCACACCTGAACTAGAGTAGCTCCAATCTTCAACCTGCTCTCCCATGATTTGGAAGTGGTATAGGTTTATCTCAAGCAGTCCTTGCCCCCTCCCACAAACCCTAATAATGTATGTAAAACCAAGAGAGTCTTTTCTTTTTCTGGGTCTTTGAGAAAAAGGAACGTGCAATCATCTGTCCTTTGAAATAAGTTCATCTGCAGCAGCACTTGTAGCAGACAGAAAGAAAAGATTACTTGCCTCCATATAGTCAAAGGATTCCTTCCTGTCTTTTGCAAGGACATTAGGGAGCTCCTGTACTGCTATGATTTACATTAGATGGCTCTACAGACAAAGCAGACATTTGAAGTGCTTTCCTGTTTTGCATGGTAGTGCCAGGATTTTAGAAATTGCTCAGCAGAAAAATGTACTGGCTCCTGAAACACCGTGTCAGTGCTCTGAGATTTGGGTAGCCTTGCATGAAAGAAAATAGCAGCAGTGGGGTCAGAGAAACCCCTGTCCCCTGGAGGATAGTGTGTATGGAATGGTGCCTTCACCAACTAGTTTGTTTTCTTGGAAACAAACACGAGCACTGCAGTGTGGGACCTGTGGGAAGGTGCTTTCCAAAACACTCGTGGTTGGCAAGGGTCTGTGAAATTACTCGGCAGCCTCTCGGTGCATTGGTGCTTGCCTTAAGCCCAGCCTTTCTTACTGGGGGAGAGTGTGAGAGAATGTAGCACCGCTAAAGTACACGTTTTGCCCCTCATGAAGTGAGGGAAAAAAACTAATGTTTTGCTGGTGTTATCTTCAAGGGGTGGCTCTGTGAGCTGTTACGTTGGAAAGAAGATCCCTCACCAGAGAACAGGACCCTCTGGGAGAATCTCTCCATGATCCGAAGGTTCCTCAGTCTTCCTCAGCCTGAACGCGATGCCATTTATGAACAAGAAAGCAATGCAGTTCATCACCATGGTGACAGGCCTTCCCACATTATCCATGTGCCAGCAGAACAGATTCAGGTTAGTTTACCTTGGCCAATCCCGCAGAGCGCTAAGTAAATAAAGCTTTAAACGGAGCAAAGGAAATTAGTGTTTCTTTCCTCCTGGCCAGGCTAAATGCAGGTCTCCTGGTATGCACTAAGAGCATGCTGCCGTCTGCCACCAGAGTTCAAAGGAGATTGTGGGACCACCCACGGTTTCTGTTTTGGTTCGGTGGCTTTTCGCAAACGTACGTGGACGCAGCGGTGCAAGGGCAGCCGTGTGCCAGGCAGGGCGCGCCACCGTGTTGGCTGTCCCTGGCTAGGCGAGTGTCAGGCCTGAAAGGCAGCAAGCAGCGTTGGGCACCTTACCAGCAAAGCGGGAGGAACGTTCTGTGCCGCCGCTGCTGTTCCAAAGCTCAGCTTGAACCCTCAGCAGCTGTGGGTCGCCCTGGGTAGGAGTGAAGGGAAGGGGATTCCTCACCCCGCTATAACCCCAGTCGTGGCTGAGGTGAGTCAATGTTTGTCTGTTTTTCCTTCAGAGCCCCTCTCCCACCACCCTTGGGAAAGGAGAGCATAGAGGCGCTTTCTTACCAGGCCTGCTGACCACTGGACCTTGGCTGGGTGCTGCTCCGCAGGTGAGCTGGCACAAGGGCACTGTGTCAGGGAGAGAGAGAGGAGGGGACACAGGGTCCACGCTGTGGGGCTTGGAAACAGATGTCTCCTGCCCCAGGGCAGCCCTGCTGCCCCCTTCTTGGGAGCTGCGCCCACCCTTCGCTCACATGGGCACCGTGAGCTGTGAGCGTGGCTGGCTGTTTTGCTAAATATTGTAGCAGTATTGTATTGTATTGGCAGTGCAGGCTGCTGTCTCTCAGAGATGGGGACCCTTTAATCCTTTGTTGTGAAAGACCCGAGGGCAGCCTTTTAACTGCTCCCACTTAAAGGGCAGATATTACCCCTCACTTTCCCAACCTCTGCTGAGGCCCAGCCTATCATTTATATTACCTATACAGAAAAATATTTACAAAGCTAGGCAGGATAGAGTTATCTTGCAGCCAGAAACAACACAAGTGTATATTAAAGATAAAGCAAACTGAATAAGACAATCCCTTAGGATATCAAGTACTAAAATAATTGTGAAAGCCTGGAAACTTGCTATTTGATTTCTCAAAAAGAGAGAGAAAGATCTATATTAAGTAATAAAACAGCACTTGTTTGAAAATGTACATTGTTTTTAATAAAATCCCTTCTTAAGGGGATAAAAAGAGAAGCTTATGCACAGTATAAACATTAAACCACTATGCCACTTACTTAGATTTTCTTGCCTTGTTGATAAAAGTTGTGTGTTTGATCTCACAAATATTATTCACGCAAGCAGTTACACTGTAATCTCTTAATATGAGTTGTAAGAGTAAGGATTGGGAGATTGGGCCCGAGTTTTGTCTCTGCTCTTCTACATGGTAATCATTGTAGATGCATAAATATGTAGCTAAGACACGAGTTTTCCAACTCTATATACAAAGTCTCCAGTCTTGTGAGAATTTAATGTGCTGGGAGTAGTTTTGAATCTCTTTGGGATTGAAGCCTTGAATGGGACTGCTCGCAGACCATAAAACATGAAAGGATATGAGTAGGGATGAGTTGAGAACCCCAATTCCACTACCACTTGTGTCAGATCTTACAGCAAGGAGATCACACAAACCAGTGGCTTCTAAACTGGGTGTTGAGACCTATGCGAAGTCTCCACAACCAGGAGTAGCACTGCAACGTGGGCAGAATTATAATTCTGCCAATATTTATAGTATTTGTACAGTATTTTGTGCTTCTTAGGGTCTGCAGGCAAGCTGCAACTGGAAGCTTGGGAGCCGCTACCGACACACACAAAATTGTCGAGGAGACACTCTCAAAGGGAAATGAAATGTAGTGATAGCAACTGCTTGTGTTGCTGCTGTTCTTTTTTAATGATAACTGGTGGTTTGTACCATATGACAAGAAATTTGCTGATCCAGAATATCTCACTAACCAGTGCTTCCTGTGCTGTGAAGCAAAAGAATTGTCAACAAAAACAGTAGCTGATAAATTTACTTTTGATTTTAAACGTGATCTTACAATGGACTTCTACTCCAGTGGTGGATGAGAAAAACATTTCTGTCCCTGGGGCTCAGTGCCTCACCTTCTAAGAATGTTTCTGAATCCATGCTTGCAAAACTTCGTTTTAAGCTCTTGTTAATTATTTACATCATTATTTGTTTTATCTTACTCTTCTGATGTGAATACTGGCTCATTTTTATTGCCGAGTTTTTGGAATGCAGCATGTTCCCTTCTAATAATAATAATAGCGCAACTTATTTAGAGCTTTGCATCTTAGTGCTTTATAAATATTAACTAAATAATCCCCCAGCACAAACACAGAAGTAGTAAATATGTTTGTTCCCTGTTCCTACGTTGGGATACTTGCACACAGGCAAGACAGGCCCTGTCTGAGACTGCAGGCAGGAGAGGTCACAGCCAGAAGGGGAAACACAGATTTCCTACCTCCAGATCCCTTTGTCCTTCCCAAGGCGGGGTTTGACCGCGTGACGTTAGGCATCTCCTGATAACACATTCTGTTGTCACATTTGCAGGTTTGACAAGACTTGGGTGTACACTAAGGTCGGGTCAGCCGTGGGATATTTATTTTCTCCCTTAGCTAAAATGCTCTCCTTCTCCCTCATCTCCCCAGCCCCTCAGTCTAGATGCTGCTGGACATTTGCAGCCCTTGTTTTTTGGGCAGCAGCTGCTGCTGCTGGCAGAGCTCCTGTGCGCGTGCCCTCGTCTGGCGCTTTTCTCCCTTTGCCCTTGCTGCGGTTCTGGCTAAGCTGGTCAAGTTAATACTGTCCTATGTCACCTACTTGGCATTTTGTCTTGTCCGCACTCGACTCGTGGAGCATGTTCATTAAAATTTGTCAGCTAAACCGCACCGATGTCACCTCACTGGCGCTTTCAGTCAGACAAAGCCAGAGTGTTCCCTCCACCTCTCTGTCCCTGCCCCGCTGTCCTTCTATCCTCCATCTCTGCTCACACACGTACAGACACGTGAGGTATGCAGAGTTACTAACTCATATTTTAATTCTGATTCAGCAATAAAAGGCCCTTTTTTCTTAGGTTTTCTCCCACCCCCACCCCACCCCCTTCTTGTTCTTTAAAGTTACTGAGCCTTTGTTTATCGCTTTGCAATATCCCACACCACCACCACTACCACCCCCTGCCCCAGATTTCCTCGGTAACACAAAACGTGAGCAAGAACACACATACAAAAAACCCACTGTGCTTTGTCTTGCAGCAGCAGCAGCAACAGCAACAGCAGCAGCAGCAACAGCAACAGCAGCCAGGTCCCAGACTACCCCCAAGGCAACCGACGGTAGCATCACCAGCTGAATCTGAGGATGAAAATCGTCAGAAACCCCGACCGCGAACGAAGATTTCTGTTGAAGCCCTGGGGATCCTACAGAGTTTCATACAAGACGTAGGCCTGTATCCAGATGAAGAAGCAATCCAGACTCTCTCCGCTCAGCTTGACCTGCCCAAGTACACCATTATCAAGTTCTTTCAGAACCAACGATATTATCTCAAGCACCATGGGAAACTGAAGGACAATTCTGGTTTAGAGGTGGATGTTGCAGAGTACAAGGAGGAAGAGTTGCTCAAAGATTTAGAAGACAGCATCCAAGACAAAAACGCAAACACGCTTTTTTCAGTTAAATTAGAAGAAGAGTTATCGGTAGAAGGGAACACAGAGATTAATGCTGAATTGAAAGACTGATCTAAAAGTATTATTTTCTTTCAACAGTGCCACTGGTATTTACTAATGAAATGAAAATTCCATCTTGCGTTCTGTCAAAAACCTTTATTATTCATTGTTTGGCCAATGAATCTTCCAAAACTTGCACAAAAGTTGAAAAAAAGGATAATGCAGACTGCACTAGATGTTTTACTCTGTTTTACAAACTGCTTCGCAGCAACAGATGAAGCGTTGAGGATTGTTTGATATTAATTTGTGTTCACTGGATACACTGTGAGTGTACCCAATAAGCATGATACCAGTGATTTTGATTCTGGAGCCTTCAGACAAGCATTACAACTTTTGTGATTTACTGTTTTTCGTTTCTGTTTTGTTCTTGTTTTTTAATTATTACTGTAGCACTCCACACTTGATCTTTGGAAACTCACATTTATTTAAAAAAAATAAAATAAGAAGAGTTTGTTACTCTTGTTCTATTGTATGTTACAAAAGAACTATAGACTGTGGAATGCAGTTTAAAGATAACATATGCCAACAAATGCCTTGTATTATATGGCACTGCCGTACTTCAGATTTGTTTTCTTTTGGAAATAAAGGTCACTGTATTTTTTTTTCCATTCTCATTGTTACATGGTTTTAAAGAAAATGAAAAAAGAAAATGTGAAACACAATTTAGTCCTCATTATTTATTTGTAGATCCTGCAGCATCATGTTGTAATTAATTTTTTTGGAAGTTTCCGTTAAATGTAATATTGCTTCTCTTGTTATCATACCGATTTTTTTTTCTATTTATAAATGTATTTTGATGGGCAGTAAAACAAAGTGTCTTAAAAGTTTTAAATAGAGAAAATGTGCTTTACACAGTTGCCTATAAAAAGTGCTCTATGTTATCCAAGCAATTCATACTATAAGCTTCACTCTTATTGTCGTATGCAATTTTTACTATCATGCAAATAAGCTTAGGTAAATAAAACTAATAGATCACCTTAGAAACTTATGCAATTAATGTGAAAATAATTGATGTTTGCAATGTGTCTTCCTTTGGTTTACAATCAATTTTAAAGCTACAGCTGTATAAATTTTCTGTATAAAGGTGTATTTCTTTTTTATGAGTTTATTGCTATGAAAACACCAGTTATTTTGTTACAGCTGGCTGTTTTTATAAGTGTATCACAATTTTCTTTATGCAGAAATGTTCTGACTAGGAGTGGTTATTGACTGTAACTACACAATTAAAATTGTTTGTATGGTATGATATGGCAGGGTTTGTCTGCGTATGTGTGTATCTGGGAGGTGTAACTTGTTCTTGGTGCACATTGTACCTTCTTGCCACCACTCTGAAGATGGCATTTCAATTGTTCTCCTTTAAAATCACAGGCAGGTTTTGGTTTTGGTTGTTTTTTTTTTTTTTAATGACCTTAAAATTTGAATTTAGATAACATACTTCAGAAAGAAGAGCAGTTTGGTTATAAAAATCATAACCTGTCTTTTCTTGGTTTAAAAACTTGCCTGCCCAACAGAGATAGCAGGATATTATTGAGTCAAAAGGCTATCAGGCATAAACATATTTACAGTTCCAGGCAGTAATGCACTTATAATGGATACAGCTGGTTTTATTTTGCACTAGAATTATGCTAACACTATTCCTTGCACTAACGTATAAACATTAAAAAACTTCATTTATAGTCACAAAGTAAATAGGAAAGATGGGCTTTGCACGTAGCCGTCCCCTTCTAAACAAGATTATTTTTAATGATCGCTAATAAGGTTCTTGATAAAGCCATAATAATTGTCGAGCTCTGAATTTACACAAGGATCGTGTCTGGACTGAAAGAGAAGTCTGCAGCTGAAAGTTGTAGAGTACACACTGTTGTCTTCTCTGGGAGAGAAACAGCTTACACCCGCAGCGATGCAGGCTTCAAATTCAGCTCAGTTCTTCTAAAATTACTTAAACGATTGCAAAACTTGCAAGTGAGTCTCAGATTGCAACAAATTCCTTAGTGTAACTCCATCCGGTTCTTTAGCAGGAAGGTGCACATTAGGTAGCAAAGCAGGTTTTCATTTCACACGTTTAAAACTGCTGCAGGTTGCCCAGGTCCTCTGCCTTGGTACCCTTGGTTGGGAGCTTCATCAAGCAGCTCCCACTGCAGCACCTATGGACTGAGTCGGGGCTGCACTGTGATTTGAGCTTGGGATACAGTCCAGGGAAAAGCCTCAGGACCGCTGTGGGAGGGACACAAGCTTTAAGAGTGATGGGGGTGTGATCTGGCATTGATTTCCATGAGAAGGACAGTCAGACGGTGCCCTCACTGAAGGGACCTGTAGTAGCTATAAAGCTATTGACAGCCCAAAGCTGTGCTGGTTGCTAAAGTGCAAACCCTAAGCCCAGTGCAGGGAAGCCACTGTGGGCACCGTGGGGGTCTCTTCACTTCAAACACGATCGTTGTCTTGCATTGCCACACAGGCACTCAGAGCTAGGAGAGATCCCCGTCCACAGCCTTGAGAAGCCCGGCAATACACACTGATTTGTCACGCAGTACAGTTCCACCGGTGCCCGTGGGCTGGCTGGGGCTGAGTGAGCATGATGATAGGGCTGATTACGAAGAAACCAAAGAAACGGCACTTTTAAGCTAACATACATATGCAGGGCAGAAGGGAGAGCAGAGGAAAGACTTACCAGGAGTGTACCTATTTTCATCTCTTTTCGCCCCAAAAGCTAATACACACAGCACTCCCAGTACCTAGGAACAGGGCAACAAGTCAGGCATCCTATAAAAACAAAAGAAGAAATGTTTATAAAGTCATCTTTGCTATTTTGAAGGCAATTTCCTTTTATCCTTTTAAGTTTTATGGGTGCTGAAGTAGAGGCCATGTGCGCTTGCAGATGGTTATTATAGCTGTTTCTTTTCCATTATCTACATTTTTCTTTCTCCTAGCCTCTCTGGGGTGATCTTTTAAGTTCATCCTCTGTCTGTAGTCACATTGTACCTGTGCAGAGGTTTGAATTGGTGTGTTTTCATGACCCAGCGGGTGGCTGCGAGTAGAGTCCTTTAACTTGGCCTAAGTGACCACAAGCATTTTTGTTTTACCCTTGGCAGCGTTTTCAAAGGTGATACAGGTATTAAGGATCCCACCTTTACGTGAATGTGAGAGATGTATACTGTTAGGAGTTAAGCTACTAGAAGCATATGCCACCTTGACTCAGACTGGTTAGACTACCTAGAAAATTACCTTTTCTGTTCCTTTTTCTCACCATCTGATGTAATCCTGCAAAATAATAATAATAATAAAAAAACCCAAAAAGAAAAACCCCAAAAAACCCAAACCAAAACGCAGCAAGAAAACCCAAAAAACACCAAAGCACCTTTCCGTTTCTGCAAAGATTAAGAAATCAGACTGGTCTTCTGTAGTGAGGGGCACAAATTAAGAGATCAAAACAATATTTATTAGTTGGGAAGTTGTTAATAAAACTCACGGAGTAGGACTTTACTGAGAGTCTATAAAATCAATATTGCATATGCACTTAGGGAAGTATGGGGAAAGAATATTGCTTACTAGGAACAAAATTTAAGCTGCAAAGAAAGATAAATGCCTAAAAAAGATGGAACTGAGTGCTGGGTGGAGATGGCAAGACCGTTTTTGCTATAAAAGTGAAGGTTTTACTGTGTTTTATGGTGTTTACTATAAGAAGTGGAGTATTTTTACTCCCTGCTGATTCCCATTAATCTATATTTTAACTGACAAGATTTATGAATATATGCTAGAGTCCCCAGTGTGTGTTTTTCAAGCCTGACAGAAAACCAAAGAGGCCACAGATTCCAAGAAGTCCATGTCTTGGGGACAGTCTCAAGCCCCTGTCACACATACAAAAGTTGCCTATCATTAGAAAGACCTACCCTACACTGCAGGTTTTTCAAAGCTGTGGTTTTGGATAGCTGCTTTAAGTTGGTCAGATGACTCAGAAAAAAAAATGTCAAGGTTTTAAAGTTAATTATTCCACTTAATCTTTAATTTAAGCTTGATGGTGCAGCAAATGGAGGAAGAAAGGAAGGTTCCCCCAAACCATTATTTTTCAGTGATATACTGAGTTGGTACTTTGATTGTGTCCTGGGAAAGCAGCAAACATTGCTAAGTTCATTGCCAAAGCAGAACCCTATACGTTAAGAGCACTATAAATTAGCTAGCACAGAAGATCTGCTTGAGCAGAAAGTATTAATAGCTCAGTTTAACTTTTCGAACTTGTGCTTTGATGTCAGGTACGTTACAGAGACCAAAGGTATTTTGATTTTTACATAATGATTTATATTGTGCTTTGAATAACAGTCCCATAGCAAAGCAGGGATATAAATACACTCCCAGGCCTTTTTTTTTTTGCACACAGAGGTATTTTTAGTTTGGTCCCCTCACAGTGCCTTACGTCCACACAGTCTTTTACTACAACAAATGAGCTAATAATTCAAACTGCACTAAGTGATCCTCCTTAGAGCAGCGGTAGAGCTACTTGGCAGCGAGTTTGTTTGCTTTCAGGTTCATACGGGAGCCTTCCCACCAGCTCTGCTGCTGGCAGTCCTCCCACGATCCCATGCCACATTGTTTCACATTTGCCTGGCCTAGGCAACCTTCCTGCTCTGGGTCATCTTGGCCAAATGTCACCTCTCCTGCTCCCATGCCAGCCCTCAGGTATACGCGCCACAGTTTAATGTGAGACAGCAAGGACTGTATGTATTGGATGTCACCTACCCTTTATCATCAGCAGCCTCGCTGTGACCCCCACAGAGTTGCTAGAATAAGTCGCTTTCGCTGGAAAGAGAGTGTCTGCAGCAAACCTATCTTCAGACAGAGTAGTGTCTGAGCTGATGGAGTGGAGGGATCAAGGGGACATGCATCACTGAGGACAGCAGATAAAGGAGATAAGATGGTGCCCAAGAAGACGGGAGCATCACTAAAGCCCCGGTAGCTGCCCTTGCATGGAGGAATGGGCTCGCTTTGCAAGCCGTGCTACAGTGATACCTCAAAGTACTGCCAAGCCTCCACAGGAAATGCTCCTGACCTGAAATGGTACAATGGTGTCCAATCATGGGGTTTGACTTGGTAGGCAAGTGCCAGGATAACACAAAAGCCTCCTCAGCTGTCCGTGGCAAAAGAGGTCCCCTAACAGTTTGTCCTCTGGTACTGTCCCTGCACATAGGACATGCAGGATCCTTTTCATCATCTGCAGACTGACAGCTACCATGGCAGCTGCAGTTAGGACTCTCTTTCCAGATTACTTGCTTACCCACACAATATGCTAAAGCAACATCCAAGCTGTAAAACCTCTCATTTTGCTCCAGGATCACATCCAACCACAGGCAGCATGTTTGCAGCCTCGAACCTAGTCTTTCTGAGCTGTTTCCTACAGCCCTGCTCCTCCTCAGAACAGATGTTCCACAGGAGTTAAGAAACTCAAATGTGTTGTGTGGCCCAGATGTTTATTATAGTGGGCACACTCTGTTATATAGGCACACACAGTTCTTTAGTTTTGGGGCAAAGAAGTTGCCCCAAGAGGCATCAGACTGAGATTTCATACTGCTATAGTTGTCTTAAACCATCAGTTGTGATGATTGGAAATTGCTGGGGCCAGAAAAATATCACGCAGAGTCCTACTAACTTGGCAGGAGACTTTCTCCCCGAATGGAATTTAAAGCAAAGAGTGCTCTATTTTGTTGTTTGCATTGCATAATAATCAGTCCTTGCAGAATCAGCCTCACAGATGATGCTACCCTTTCACATCCACATTAAACCAGCACACCTTTCTGGTGACTAGGAGCACCGCCTGAAGCTGTGTGCCCCTTCTTGCCCCATCTCGAGGGGGCTCCCTTGCACGTAGCATGATCCAAAGCATCTTACAGAATCACGGAATCACAGAGTCATAGGGTTTGGAAGGAACCTCAAGAGATCATCGAGTCCAACCCCCCTGCCAAAGCAGGTTCCCTAGAGCAGATCGCACAGGTCAGCGCCCAGATGGGTCTTGAGTATCTGCAGAGAAGGAGACCCCACAACCCTCCTGGGCAGGCTGTTACAGTGCTCCGTCACACTCTCTGTGAAGAAGTTCTTTCTCACATCGGTGTGGAACCTCCTGTGGTCCAACTTGTGACCATTTCACCTTGTCCTGTCCCCACAAGCCACGGAAAAGAGATTGACCATCTCCCCTTGTCTCCCACACTTCAGACAGTTATAAACATTGATGAGATCCCCTCTCAGTCTTCTCAAGGCTGAACAGCCCCAGCTCACTCAGCCTTTCCTCATAGGGGAGAAGCTCCAGGCCCTTAATCATCTTTGTGGCCTCTGCTGGACTCTGTTGCAGTTAGTTAACTCATCTTTGCTCTCCCATCATCAGCCTAAACACAACCCTTCATGTGCAGTCAAGGTTTTTACCTGGGCAAAGCAATTTAGAAAACAACTTACCTTAGAGCAAACGGCAGGAGGGAAAGGTAAACAACCATGTCCTTTCAAAGGTGTAGGAAAGTGATTCTTTATCATTATCTGAATGACAGCTTGGACTGGAAAATAAGTACAAGTGGTGGTGTCGGCTTTCCTTAGTAGACAAAATGCTATATCCCAGCCTAATAAGGATTTAATATCAACCAAGAGACTGAAGGAGACAGAAAAGGAGGAAAGGTGAAAAGAAATATCTAGACAAACACTTACTGGTGGAAGTTATTCCTAGAGATGACTGGAGAACAGCAGACTTGTTTAAATCAAAGGAGATCTCATTTAGCTACCAGGAAAAACTAAGTGAGGAGCATTTTGTGCTTTTCATCCTAGGTGTCCTTATGTGGTGGTTTTGCAATGTGGCTTCTTTAAGAAGAAATTAGAAGTTTCTTAGGGGTCCAACAAAGCAAATCCCAGCTGGGCTCCCAAGGCCAGACTCCCAAACTCTATTGCTGATAAGGCCAGCCGGGTCCATCAGCGCCGGTCACAGGCCTCTGAGAATCACACTGGAGAGAGAGAAGAATGCAAACAGCTGCATTTTGCCACCAGAGAAGGGAGTGAGAAGATGTAAGAAACTTTGCAGACACCAAGGTCAGTGAAGGGGAGGAGGAGGTGCTGAGAGAAGATTCCCTGCTGCCTGTGGAGAATACCATGGTGAAGCAGATTTCCCCGCACAGCCCATGGAGAATGAAGAAACCCCGCTTGCTGCCCATGGAGAGGTACGTGGGCCAGGCAGGAGCCCACCATGGAGCAGGTGAAGGAATAGGGAAGAATCTGTGACCTACTTTGGAGCAAGCCCCTGACAGAACCTGCAGCCTGAGGAGATAAGAGACAGAGAGATAGATGGATGTCCATGCAGGAGATGGTTTGCTGGGGGTGCTTGTGACTCTGTGGGGGACCAGGCTGGGTCCAGCAGTCTGGGACTGAGAGACTGAGAGACATTTCATGAATTTATAGAAGTGACCCACACTGGGGCAGTTGGTGAAGAGCCGAGGCCCCGTGGGAGAGGACTCATGGAGAAGGTCGTGGAGGACTGTCTCCTGTGGGTGGGACCCTACGCTGGTGCAGGGAAAAAGTGTGAGAAATGTCTCCCCCACTCTACTCACCCCGCCAAGTCAGGAAGGAGCACAACTCACGAGGAACTGACTGAACACTGAAGCCTCCATTCCCTATTCACCACCCCTTCCCCTTCCCTTGTGCCATCCTGGGGAGCAGAAATATGAATAGAGTGAAGTCTGCAAAGAAGGGAGGGGTGTGTGTGTGGGGGGGTTGTTTTAAGAACTGTTTGAACTTCTCATTATCCGACACTGGTTTCTTAGTGTGTGTAGTGTAATAAATTACAGAGTTTTCTTTCTTTTCTTCTATGTTGAATCTGTTTTGCATGTGATACCAATTGCAGAACGATCTCTCCCTGTCCTTATCTCGACTCCAAAGCCTCTCAATAGATATTTTCTCCCCTGTCCAGCTCAGAGTGGAGTGATAGAGTGACTTTGGTGGGAGTCTGGCCTCCAGCCAGGGTCAAACCACTACACCTGCAAAAATGCAGGGAGAATGAACAGATTAATGGAGTTGTTTCAGAGGAAAGATTAAATAGCCAAGGCTTGCAAAAAGCAGCTTGCTACTATAGAAAATACCAGCCAAGCCATAAGTAGTGCATGAAAAGTGAATACAGAAAGAAAATTCAGAATTTCTTGTAACATAACTAGAGGCAATATGTTTTAATTCTCTACTAGCAGGATTAAAAAAACAGCAAAAGGGAGCAGATTTCTGTACTTTTAACTGTCACACTCGTGGCTATACACACCCCTTCATACCAAAAGCACAAACGACTTTTTACAAGTTCAAAGACTTTGTGAAAGCAAAGGGTTGGTCTGACCTTCTGTCAAAGAGGCCAAGGGCTGCTTTCCCCTCTGCAGTGCCGTACAGCATGTGAAGATTATGCAGTGCTGGGGGGTTTTCTGTGTCTCAGTGGTGGTATCCATGTGGACAGTGTTCAGCATCCAGCCATCGTGATGGTTGCTTGGAGTCCTCCATACCTGGGAAAGAGAGGAATCTGAGTGGGCTGAAATTTGTGCTGTGTTCTTGGTCAGGTATGTTAAGTACAGTTTGTGCACTGTATTCTCAAACTGGTTCATAACCAGATTTTAAAGAAACTGATCTGAATAATTTTATTGAGGAGTAGGTCACCTCATATTTACAATATCCACACACCCCAGCATAAGAATTTATACCCAAAGCCAAACCATTAGGTAATCACTGTCACAGTACCAGTGCAGTCACTGTTTACAACTATGCTCTAACTGAACAAGAGCAAAGTACACTGTTCATCTCCTGTGGTACCACCTTCCTTCCAGCCTCCCCTGGGCACATGTCACTTTCATTCAGGTTCAGCTGGCCTGTTCCTTTCTCTTCTTCAGAGCCCACCAGAAAGGTTCACAGCAGGGAAAGACAAGTGAGTGCTTCCAGGATGATTGGAAAAAACATAGATGTATATATTTGTATCATTCCCTTATGAGGCATCACTCCCAAGCTTTTTAGAGTGCATTATGGGATGGCTGGGAGAAAAATCAGGGGAGCGAATTGGTTTAATCCCAGGTGTCCTCCAGTTGTCACTGGACTTTCTGCAACTTACTCTGGGAAGCCAGGAGCAGCAGGATGGTCACTGCAGCTGGGGGTACCTCCCCAGAGGTGCTGTGCAGCCCATGAATGTGGCACTGCTTGCAAGAGCACAGTTGGACAAAAAAACCACTGTGGGAAAGCAGATCAAAGCAATGTGATTGCATTTCACGTCTGATACAGCTCATTCCTGAAGCCAGGGTGAACAGCCTAATCCAATGTATCATTCCTGTGCAGGCAGACCCTCGGGCTGGCATCGTGTCCCATGGAGCACGGCTCCAGCGTGCAGCATCTGCCACCGTCTGCCCTAGGGCTTGGCTTCAGACTGCCCTCCTCCTTTCCATCTCCTTTTGGGAGATGCTTTGCAAAAACTTTGAAGGCCAGAGCTCAGGCTGTTTCAGACCCTTCAGGGGATTTATTCCCTTGCCACTTACTGCACTACTTGATCTTTGATCCACACTCCTGACCTTTAAAGATTCAGATTTGCAGTGATTTAGCTTCAAACTTGTGTGTTCTTATTTTTGCAAATGTAAGTCTATCTGCTCATCTATTGTCACCCCTGTTTAATCAATATGTCAGCTGCTGATCACAACCCCTGCCAGACACCTAGTAGATGGGACAATTATTCTCACAAGGACTTTTAAGTCCAGACTTTTAACCCACCAGGTCCAGCATGGAGCAGCTGCAAGAGCTCAGAGTAGCAGCTGCCCCTTTTCTACTGCAGCTGCTGAGCTGCTGTCCTGATGGTCTCTCTTTTCTAGAGCAAGAGGAAAATCTACCCTCTTTGCTAGACATCATAACATAAAGGCTTAACTCACTGCTGCTGTAAGAAAGAAGGTGAAACACCACAGCCAGCTCCCACCCAGCGTGGTCGTGATGTAGATTAGCCGAAGGCAGCTCTGCCTTACACCCAGCCAGCAGATGAGTAACAGGCACAAGACACAACAGGAAAGCTCTGCCTGCCTGTCAGTTTTCAAACCTTGACTTGTTCTTAAAGAGGCATTGTAGGTATTCCTACAACCTAGAGATACCCAGAGCAGTCTCAGATTTGGGATCCTACAGCTCCCGGCTTCCAACTTACCTGCTGAGCAGTGGTCTGTGACAGGCTCCTTCAAACCTGGCCCCTGAACATTGGCTGCTTTGGGACTTGGCTTCACCAACCCCTTTGGAATAAAATCAAGAAGAAAAACAATGAAGCAAATGTTCCACATCTCATAAAAATATATTGCACTGGGGAGGATCAAGCCATTTGATAGTAACCTTTCCCAAGACATACTCCTGGCCACCAGACTGTACCTCTTCACCTCATTTCCCAAGGACAAGATTGTGTTTGGGCAAAAAAACGTGCATGGTCAACACATTGGCTCAGCCACCTGAGCCCTCAGTTTTGCTGAAACATCACAGAGTGACAGGCCACCAAGTGAAACCTGAAACAGTCTTTGTGTTGATCTGACTTACGGAAGGAATCGGTCTTATTCTTCCGGCACTGAGGCTGGGACTAAAAAATTTGATTTAAGGCTATAGAACCCCACACCTCTTTGGTTTTGCTGCAAGCACTGCTCATCAGTATCAAACCATCTCTACTGCCATAGTTTAGAACTATGAAGTTACAGCTGCAAAGTGTTACCTCTGCTAGTAAGGAGTTATATGCAAGATGAGCAGCTGTGACTGCAGTTTTCTGCCTGGCCATGTGGTCTTTTATCCACTTCTTCATCACTAGGGTCTGGCAGGCAGGCTGGAGGGCATTCCTCACATCAAGGAAATTCCCTCCTGCTGACTTCTCCTTCCTGGGCTCCACCAAAGACTGACTCATAAGATTCATTAAGGCAAAGCAAGACACGAAGTGAATTCTTATCTATACCCCAAGTCCTTTCACAACACCCAAATACATGCTACAGGGCTGGCTATGGGGCAGGAAATTGTTCCAGGGGATTTGTGATGACTTCTCCCAAAAGTTCACATCCAGCTGTATAATCAACAAGTTGTGTCAAGGCACCTTGCTGCCCCATGGAAGGCTGGATCCCTTCCAGCAGGCAGATGAGAAGGTCCTTCAGCACAGCATAATGATCCAGCCTACTCAGGGTGTGTATCAGTGTTCTAATGGCCCACCAGTGAAGGTGTGCTAGGAGAACAGCACGAGGGACAGGTGAGGAAGAGCACAGAAGAAAACATGTGACTGAGGAGGACTGCCATTGGAAGAAACAATAAAGTGAGGAGGGAAAAAAAGGAAATAAAAGGCAAAGAGATGATCAAAATATCAAATAATGGCCGTAAAATGCCCTCACCCCTCATCAGTACTCATTTTATTTCAGTATGTCCTCCCATGTCTCACAAAGATTTGCCAACTTTTCTCTCAGCAGGTAGAAAACATATAGAAGATATTTTACTCCACAGTGAAGAGAGTGTTTTAAACTTTGTTAGACTCAGATTCTTACAAGTTGTTTATTATTATTATTCTTTCTTTTGAGCTCATTATTATTATTATTCTTTTGAGCTCATAGACATGATATTTATCTCATCCATACATGGGGAGAGAGGGGGGAATGGGTAGGCTTGACTTGTGCTAACTGTTGGCAACAGTTGTTTAATTTTTTGCAACGTGCACCCAAGTATCATAAGACTGAGTAAAATATAAATAAATATGCTCTTTGGAACCCCCATACATCTTTATGGCCTAAGATACCTTCAAATCATGGAAAAACACATGTTTGTTTGTTTATTTGTTTGAAAGAAGATCTTGGTGGCAATGCTACCTCCCATTGCTGTAAACAAGGTCAGGAGGCCAAAATTAGTCTGTCCTATTTTGCACAAAATAGTCAACAGCTTAAGATGTTTTTGCAATAATCAGAAAATTATTGACCGGTGTCAACACCCCCTTTCTGATAAACTGTTGAAATGTTAATATTCTTGGCAAAATTGGTTTTGCTCTAATTACTGTATCCATCTGCTCTATAAGATTGATTATACTGTGAGAATGTTTGTTCTCTTGTCTCCTGCAATGATGGGCCTCTCCTTGGCGCAGAAATAGTCCTGCCTCATCTTTACAGAGAGACGAATGTGCAACAGAAGTCAAACCAACACCCAGCCCTAATAAAGATGAATAAATATTCCTTGAAGAAGTTAATACAATTGATATCAACTGGCTCTTGAATGAACCATCCCTTAGAAAAATATTAACCTGGCCCATATAAAAATAGCTGGCCTTCATCCAGCACTGGGTATCAGTGACCAGGAAGGACACCAAAAACCT
Source organism: Heliornis fulica (assembly GCA_013399135.1). Taxonomy (NCBI): domain Eukaryota; kingdom Metazoa; phylum Chordata; class Aves; order Gruiformes; family Heliornithidae; genus Heliornis; species Heliornis fulica. Next base: position 725,500 of record VXBZ01005606.1, on the reverse strand, counting down.
GGGAGCCCACAAATGCTGGCATATCAGGCATGTTACTGATGCAGCTGAGGAGAATTTTGGCGAGTTGGCGACGCCAGTCCCCCTCTGCACCAGCTCCTTGGCAGTGAGCAGCTGAGTTGTTTGAAGAGTGGAGCATTTCCTGTCCTACCTTCCATCAGCACCTGCAAGGGCTAATGTTACCTGGATTGGATTGGCTATTTTGGGAGCCAACATATAATGTGCATGCTATCTGTGACATGAGATGATAAAGACTTGGTATAAAGGGATGTCTGGTATTAATCATTATTAAAGCTTATTAAAACAAAATAAATCCCCATACATAGTGTTATTAAAAAAAAAAAAGAAAGAAAGAAAAAACACCCCCCCAAAAACAGTGGAAATCTAATTGTTTTATTAGAAAAATATTGTTTTCCCATGGAAAGATTGGAAGAAATTCTCAATCACATTTCATTTTGAACTGGTATTTTGAAATAAGTGCGCAAAAAAAGTCATGCAAACTAAAAAAAAACCCCAACCCACTTTCTTTGAGGTTTCTTGCACAGCAGCTGAACTTTTTCATTGTACATTGATGTTTTTCTCACACACAAAAAATCAAATTCAGCGAAAGCATTTATTTCAGAAACACAATTTCCAGTTAAAAAAAAAACCAACGCAGCTATTCTCTTCCAGATACCGAACTATGCAGTCTTGTCTAAAGCATTCAAAAGTCGCTGAGACTCAGGCTAGGATTGCTTTCGGGTTTTTCGTTTAAAAAAAAGATTTAGGGACTTTGTAGAAATCTTCCAAGTTATTGACTTCATGGGGTGCCCTCAGTGCATCTGCTTATCCTCACAGAAAGAAGCTTAAAAGCTAGAAAGTTCTGAATAGGAGGAAGGACTTTCTAAATGTGGAAGGTGTGGGGATTTTTTCCACAGTTTTAAATTCGTAACATATGAGTACATAGGACTTTTCCTGAACTGAACTGCAGCCTGAGGAACATCTGCTGGATATTCATTTGCACCTTTTTGTCAACCCTTTATTTGTACCATCAGGGAGTATTAAGTTGTACTTAGCTAACACAGGCAGCTTCCAGTGCCTCAGATAATGTACCATGGAGTAATACTTTCACAAGAGCTTAAGAACAAAGGGGGAGAAGACTAACAAAAATATTGTTACTAGATTTTTTGAAGATAGCGTGGGAGAATGAGGTTTTTAAGGGAAATTCCTCCTCAGAAAAAGATTTTTCTATGCCAGCTTGTTTAGTTTGCTATTACGCTGCTTAGCAATTTTATTTTTTTTTAAAACCTGAGAAACATTTCAGTGAGAAGAGGGTGACTGCAACCCAGACTCAGCATAACACCTCTCTTGTCATCTGTGCTTCTCTTCTCTCATTTCTTGCAGCAGCTCCTAACCTTAAGAAGATCCAGCATGATGTTCTGTGGCTGCTACTATTGCCCAGAGCAGGAGAAATGTAAGAGGACTTTCTCTAGGAAGAAGGCAGTTGAAGTTTCTATAGACGACTTGTTTCAAATAGAGTTTCTTAGGCCTAGGTATCAAGTACCCAAAACATCATTCTGCCAGCACTCCAGCAAAGCTTTCCACCTGAAAAAGGCAATTTTTATCTATTGCCAAAGCCAGGAGTGACAAGTTGTAGTTAGGTACCTTGCAGATGTCACCCCAGGGTAACTTCTGCTAAAATCAGTAAGGATTTCCAATCAGATTTTGGGCTGCCAACTGCTTTTAAATTATTTTTCTGAATCTTTTTAAAGCTGTTTTTCATCTTGTATCCTTTTAGTCATACCATCCCTAAAAGGCCAGATAGGATTCTAGCAAACATCATGGTAAATCCATCACAGAAAGAAAGTGTCAGCATAAAGATCTCTAAATCTCAGCAAGGAAAAGGCCTGAAAGTTGCTGTCTTTAACTAAGACAAATACAAATACCTCAGACGAGGGCACTGACAACAGCAAAGATTCCACACTCCCCAGAGAGCCGCCAGGAAGTCCAGAAGCCCAAAGAGAAACTCCACATCCAGTTGCCACAGCTGCGATTTGTGGAGTAACCTGAGCACGTCCTCATTGTGCCCTGCACAGAACTCATGGAAGGTTGCAGCGACTGAGTTAGGCTCGGTAATTTCCTGTCTGTCGGCAAGACTCAGACTGACACCCCGGTGTCGGCCTGCTCTGGAGGACTGTTTGAAATGCTGCCTTTACGGGCACACTGGATGTAATGCGGTTTAACTTCTAAATGAAATCTTTGATTACGGAGAACGATCCCATGGCTAGGGATGCATGCTACAGAACCACAGAGTCTGTGGGGGACCATGCTTATCGCAGCAAAATCGTCTCCTCCACTGTTCAGCATTGCTGCCGTGTCATGTTACAGTAATAACTGCAGATGAAGAGCTTTTAATTCATTGATAAAAGCAGAAGGCTGGAGTAGCTGGCTAGCTGTAATGAAGCTTATTATTCTGCAGCTAATTTGCCGATTATATTAGAGTTTTATTTCTGAGCACTTGTACCAGAAGACAGTATTATCAACACAGCATCTAAACATAGAAGGTCCTGGGAAGAATGTGAATGAGCTATCACCTACCTGATAAGTCCCCTGTTATTAATAGTGACTATCCTAAGTATAGATCAAAAACTCTCCCCGAAGAGTGTGCAACCTGTATAAAATATGATTACTCATTTGGGACATAACCAGAAAGTAATGGCTAAGTCATGTCTCATTTAAAAGATCGTGGTTTCTTTAATGATGGTAAGTGGACGAGGGCTTAGATGAAGCACCACGGTCCAGCACTGGGATTCCCACACACCCACAGCAGCCACAACCACAGGCTGAAGCCTGATCCTGGGAGAAAAGCTGCACATTGAAACACACTCATCTGCTTCCTATTCTTTGCCTCCTTTAACTCTCCTGCTTCCTTATTTTACTGTCTGGAGACCAGGAGTCCCTGAAGCCTACTGAAAGATGGTATCTGCTCCGTCCTCCTACTGAGACTCCCCCAAAAGCCTGAAAGCGAATACTGCCACATCTTTTTTCTGTGTCAGGGAATAAAAACAGTGTCATGATAGATTCCCCGGGGTAAAGAGGAATCGAGAATATTACATCTAAGTACACATGCATAGCTGAGAGTCCAGCAGACCTTCAGTCAGTGACATACTCTGGCATCTTCCTGGGAATACCGAGGGAGGTTTTTGTTTTCCTAAAATCCCTTCAAAATTTCATTGTGCAAAGGAACTCTTTATGTGCTCTCACTTTGCTCTGTCTGGTCTCCAGACTCCCTGAGATACAGGTCCAGCTCCTTCTGGATGCTCATGAGAGCATAACAGCCTGCTAAAGCAGTGGCTCCTTGGACCTCCTTGCAGGAATAAAGAGAATCACAGAGCTTCCTTGTACCTTGGAAGTAAGGAAAAGCAAACATTGTTTTAGGGTGTTTGGAAAATTCATAGATATATCTACTTACCGCTGAGCCTATGAGAAATTCATCTATTGAGCTAGTCTTTGGCAGGTTTGAGCTAGACTAAAGCACAGCAGAGATTGCTGTAGGATACACTTTGGTTTTGTATGTAGCAACACCGTAGTTCAGAGAGGTTATTTATCCTAATCCACAGAAGCCCATAATTGCTTTGCAAGCTCACTGCCTGTTCAAGGGAATTACAAGCCTGAGAGTTTCTCTCCTGTGTTGTCCCCAGTCAGAAAAAAAAAACAAAGATCCTCTACTACTTAGAAAAAAAAAAAGAAAAGAAAAAAAAATGCAACAAAACTCTTGTTTTCTTTAAAACATGATACAAAGTTCTCAGCAGCATAGATAGCATATATGGTCTATCTCTCCTATTCATTAAAATATTGCTGTTGAAAAACTTGCTTTCATTTCCTAGTGGAAGTGTGCTCTGGTTGTTAAAATCAGTTTAAAGCCGCAGTTCATGACTGATTTGTAAAAGCACTAATTGCAGGAGATATTAATGTCAAAGTGATATAGCTGACATCAGATAAATGTTCGCTGTCCCCAGAGACGAAGCTGTGGCAGGCTGAGGGATAAGCATGGTTGTCTCACAGGCTTGCCAGCCCACCAGCTAGCTAGCCCAGAGGGGCTGTGGACAGAGGTGGCATGGTCATGGGGTCCAGATGCCAGGGGGATCCAAAGCCGGTGTTGTCCTTCTCTTTGGGCAGCCACCCCCAAGTGGCTTTTGCCATGCTAGGGGCTGCCTGGAGCCAGACTAAAGAGAGCTTCCAGCCTACCCACCTCAATTGTGAGATTTACTTCAATCTGACCCTTGTTTTTTTTTCCAAAAAGGGACATTTGGGGGTCAGTTTCACTCTAAACTGTGCTGTCTGTGCTCCAGAACATGCTGATTAGCCATGAAACGCCAGTCTGCCAAGAGCAGCAGTCACACTGCATGCCAAGCAGCTCTCTGGGGCAATACCTGAGCCGCATTGTCCCTGATCCCACGTCCCTGATCCATGGGATGAACTCTGGGATGCGGAGTTCCTGCATCCCAGGACCAGACAGTGCCCAGGACCACACACATGCAGTGGGGAGTAGCTTACCTCTGTGGGAGGTGGAGGGCTAAGGTGCAGGATCCACAGCCTTTGGAGGAGGGACAGAAATGGCCTGCAAAACAGCTGAGGACATGGACAGCAATGGTAAATTCCCTTCCCCAGGCAAATGTCAATGCATCAGCACGACCTCCTCTGCATATAGGGTATTATGTCTATTAGAGACCAATCCACGTAGCCACAGGCAATCTAGACTCCTTAGGGAAACAGAAGGTTGCCTACTTAGACTTATTAGGATGGTAAATGGCTGAGCATCTGGATGAACAGGCAAAAATAAACTACCTGATATTCTTCCAAGTGCTATACAGAAACCATCCCCATTTCTCTTCAGTTCTCTGAGTTTTGCAAGGCCAATGCGATTGAGATGCTTAACATTCAAGAGTTAAAAATCAAAATTACCAAAATGTAAACAGACAGCTTTGAAAATCTGTGTCTTAGGAGTCACTGTCCCACTGATTTTCCATTAGACTTGCAAAAACAGAGGTGCTAGGGTCTGGCAAGGTCAAGTGGAATTGCCAAGACAGTTTGAAGAAGGTCACATTCACAATAACCTGGCATGTAAACAGCAATGGAGAATATAGGACTCACCCTCACCACCTGCTAAGATCCAGGCGGATTACAAAACCCTTCCTAACAAGATCTTCTTTATTAAGAGAAAAAACTCCATGGCTCAAACCACAGAATTCTGGCCAGAATGTGACATTAGATATCAAACCACAGCTAATAGAAGAATCACCATTGTTTCATGTGCCATTCACCCAGCTGTGAAAAATAAAATTTTAAGAACTTACCCATATACAATCATTCTGTGATTCTGTAATATTTCACATTGCTGTATAGTGAATGTTTCCATTTCTGATTTTTTTTCTCATCAAAACAGTGTTTCTACAAAACACTTTTTCTAGTATTGATGGCTTTGTGTAGAGTTTTTCTCTTGAGCAGTTACAAATGTTTTGGAACAGAGCATTATGTATGAATAGCTGAACTAGTTCATTCTAGTAATTGTGCATCACCTTGAGCTCACGTCCCTCAAATTCCTTCTATATCATGGAATCAGTCCCTATTGATTTTGTTTTCTACCATTAGATTGTAATTATTTCTTTTTCCTTGAAATTTAGAAATTCTACCCAGCAATATACACTGTAGTTTACTGTGCATCTTCATACTGGTAGGGGTCTGAGGAAAAGCCTATTTGATTGTTAGTCCATCTCTGAAGTCTCTTATTCTGTGGCTCTTGAGCATGGAGGCCAACATTTTCCAACAGACTGTGTAATGTTAGGCATTTGAATCCATATCTATACACGTAAATAAAGTTAGCTCTGCTTTTCAGAGGACTCTCGGATCCCATCAGTGGGAGTTTTTATGGACAGACGACTGAATAAGCATTGCAGGATTTAATTAGTACTATTACCCAAAGGAGTGCTTTAAAGATGGCTATATCAGAGGACGCTGATACAGTTCAGCAGATAACTGTTCTTTTTTCTGTGTATAAGCTTTCAGTAATGCTTAAGAGGAGAATATTCTTCCTTAAAAATTAAGTTCAGCTATGCACTGCTTGAAGTAGTATTTATTGGATTAACATGTCATGCATTAAGGAACTCAATATTCAAAAAAGAAGCACAGAAAACTAGAGTCAGAGTAAGAAAACTGTCTCTTTAGAGCTATGCTTAGCTGCTGACTTGGTAGAAGAACAATCAAGGACAGTTAAAAATGCCTTTAGGAGTTACATGTAGCACAAACTCACACAGCTTCTCAAAAGAAAAGGCATAGTGCACTTGTCCATGGTCTGCATGAGAGATTTCATCACACAAATCCTTGAAAAAGGCAGAAGTCTGAAGACAAAAACCATCACAAAATTTACAACCATCTTCAGCTGGTGCCTCAGCTGATGTAAATCAGTGTAGCTCTGCTTGTTTGGATGCAGTGACAGTGATTGACTCAGGCTGTGTTGGACTGCTGTGACAGTGTGCTTCTTATATACCTAGAGGAAAAAAAATGTGGAAAAATTAGAAGTGGTGAAGGTTTCTAGATCTACAGCAGAAAATGAGCAAAGAAATCTGTATCTATGCTTCCTACATGAACACATATGCATTTTACTGCTTAACAGACACCCTCCTCCCTCCAAAAAAAACCCCAAAAAACCACAACCCCAAACCTGAAATTTCAATTTAGAAAGAGCTCAGTGATATTTTAAAATATTTGTGTAACAGAATTAAATGTTATGAATATATATTTTTGTAATGGTTTAGGTCTGCATGGAACTAATGATTTCAGTTGAACATCATGAACTCTGTTTACATTCTTGATCTTGCTACATTCCTAGTTTTTACTGTATTATATATTTACTTGTAGCAAGGCTATGAAGCCTGATGCCTGGATGTCTGTCTGTGAAAGGGCCAGGTATTATATTGCTCATAAACTGAATAAAATAAATAATCTGAACAGATCAGCCCTAACAAATAGTAGGATGGCTCCAGTCCAGCTTTCTGTAGAATAAGGTTTGGTGCAGTGGGTATTCTTCTCTCAGGGAAAAAAAAAAAGACAAAGACAAGAGATGTAGAACAGGCATTTAAATAGAATTCATCTAATGATAAATAAAAAAAAAAAAAAAAAGAAACAGGATATGTGTCATTTCATGCTCAAGAAATGAAATTCGAGCTTATAAATGTTAAGAAGTCACAAAAAGGAATCTTTTAGGGTCCCAAAAGGTCATCACTCAAAGTCCAAAGACCTTTCAGGATAAATGCAAGAAACACTGGAAAACAGCTGAATTAATTTTTCATTGAATTCAGTATTTCTTTTTCTGACCATAGCAAAGAGAGAGCTACCTGGGAAACATTCTGCAAAGCGTACAGCTTATTTCTTTAGCAAGTATTTCTTCACGGATGGTTACACCAGAAGAACCAGTGCAGCAGAGGTCTTTGGAGGAGGCGCTTGGTCCTCATGGTAAGCCATGAGGCTCTCGCAGGGGGTGGTGGCAGAGTAAGGCAGTGAGAATCCCTGCCAGGATGAGGCATACAGAGGACAGGGAAGGTAGGGTACTACTAACCAGAGGAGCTGCTCTTGTTATGGTGCAGCACACGTGTCCAGGACCAAAATCTGTGCAATGACCTGCCAAGACCAAGTATGGTCTGAGGACCCTGCAGAGCAGCTTCTCTCTGTGACCACCATGTCTGCATGAGTGCAAGAGACAGATGAAAGATTTAGTAGATAGACAGCAGAACAGGTGACACGACGTCTGATTCTGACTTATGGAAATTGATACCTCCACTGAAGTACAACCTGTTCTCCAAATCCTGACATTAAGACGAATAGCAACCAAACGGCAACCTCTAGCATTTGATATTTGAGAGAGCTCAAATATTGATTGCACTACTTATTAATGAGTTTCATTCATAATAGATACATGGTATGTTTGCACAGAGGAGGTGTTTTATAGGGGAGGAATTACATGCTGTATTAAACAATGAATAATTTCTTGATCTTAAATGAGAGTAAACAGCAGGATAGTAAGTGTCATGGTTATAGGCAATTTCAGGAAGGTGCAAGTGTAGCAAGTGATCCAGCACAACTGATGAGGCATCTCTCACTCCAAATGAAGATTTTCTTGATAGGAATTGCTATGTGAGGAGTTATGAGCTAGAATTGCTGTTGTAAAGTATAACAGGCGAAGGGTTTGCCTTTTTAAGAACTAAATACTATGTTATTTCATTGACTTTATTTATTATGGCAACTTTCTGCACTGTCCTTTCAGAGCTCCTCCTAACTGAAGTCTAGTTACTTCTACAATGTCTAGTCTTGGCTAAAACCCCATTTTTTTATTCTACATTTAGATCTATTTCAAAGAAAATGTTTCCTTCATAAGAGAGCTGACACATTTGAAATTCAGAGAAAGTAATGTATCATAGAACTGCACAGAATGGGCTTTTTAAAAATGGATGTTTAACATTGCATTTCATAAGAACTGTATTCCCCAAATTCCTGGTCAGGTTGCCATTTACTGTAATGAAACAGAAGATGAGGTGTTGTGTTTTGGAACTGAAACTTCAGAGCCCTCTGTGCTCCCTTTTTTTTTTCCCTGTACATATACATATACATATACATATACATATACATATACATATACATATACATATACATATACATATACATATACATATACATATACATATACATATACATATACATATACATATACATATACTTGTTTTTACTACAGTTGCTAGGTGTTTAATTTCTATTATCAGCTTTTGATATAAGAGGCAAAACCATTATGTGTGAATAAACAAAAAATACAGCCAAGAATAAAAAGTCACTGTTTTATATAGAATGTGCAATTTTTCTGGTGCAAATTTTCTCTCAGAGTACAGATCATTGCTACTGGACTACTTGAAAAATTTAGTGTAAAGCTACTGCAGAATGTTTTCTTTCTTTCACAGTTAATACCAATGGGCTTCTGTTTGCCAAGGTCTCCAGGGGTCTGTTCAGTGATTCACTGAAACAAAAAGGAATTCAGCCAACATGGACACAGCTGCACTGTCCTGCCAACTTGATGCTCCAGTGCAGACTCTCTACCTGCTCAGCCTGCCTAACTCCTTGGCTGACACAAGCCACCCTTGTGCCTCACCCCTGGAGAGGACAGAAAATTAGGCTAAGCTGAAACATCAGCCACAGACATGCAGTGGGGCTGGTACACCTACTTCAGACTACACAGAGGAGCAGCTTCTACCGGCAGACAAGCACAGCTAACAAAGAGTACAGAGCTCAACAGAGTCGGCCCGTTCCCAGCTGCTGCAGGAGAAAACTTACATCCTGAATACTCATGCACAATGGAATAAACTGGTTAAACTCTTCCAAGGTTTTATGTGGGGATATGATTCACAGCGCAAACAGTGGACTGTTAAAGTACCTACAGAACACCTGTCATAATGTAACATTTCACCATTACCGTAGGCATGCCATTTCCCTCTCAAATTTCCCATCAAATACTATTAAGAAAGTCTGTTCTCAGGAGGAACTGGAGGGCTACTCTAGGTCTTGGGCAAGCTAACATTAGGCTATATCTGTGAAGTGGCAATTTCAAAGTTACATCTTCGGCTCCAGTGCAGATCCACTGAGACCCCAAACTCTTTTATTAGCTTCTTGACAGTGGTGGCAGGCTCTTGGATAAAAGAAGCATCACTTATTTTTGAGAAACAACATATGGTACTTAGAATCCAGTGGTTGCCAGCTTTTGATGTAATTAGCCATGATCCCTGAACATCTGCACTCATCAGTTAGCCTTTAAGTTGGTGATCTATTGTTCTACATCGGAACTGAGATTACGCTTTCTTTGGGCAGGCTTCCTTCAAGAATGCTTAATATCTTTAGTTAAAGTTATTAGCTTCAAAACCCTGTGAGTACTCTGTAGGCAGAAATCCTATTATAGATTATCACCTCGTCATACTTGAAAAGTTCTCCTGAGACTGGAAAAGGCAACTGTTTAAAAGGCACTGTAGGACAGTGAAGGACCACAATACATGATGGTACTGTCAAGACAGAAATACACTCCTCAGAATAACCATGTTTACTAAATCATATTTGTAGTCTGATGTTGTCAGACTTACTGTCATGCATACATATTAGGTAAGTCCAGTAGATTTATAATAGGGAAAATGGAGTTTAAAAATACTAGTCAGAAGAGCTGAGAAGATGAAAAATGTTTCGAAATTTTGCTAGAGTTTTCATTATAATTTTGAATTGTCAATGAGTGGTAGCTTTACAAGCTGAACAAAGAAGCATCATCTAATCAGTGCATATTTTTTTCTTTTTGAATTGCAGAAACAAATTAACAAAGTATTTTTGTGACCAGTTATAACCTTGGATTACCAGATAGATTGAAAGGGACAGTAAGGAGAGATACCATTAGTTAAACAAGTAATCTCATGGAAGCCATATGGGCTGTTGAGGCAATTAGGATTATTCACAGAAGAAGGGACTTAGAGAGTTTCAGAAAGTCCATTATCATTGATAGCAAGGTTACACTGGACAATGTGAACTATATGGAAGAGAAATGATACTGGGAGAAAAAATGAAAAGAAAGAAAACATCCTAGGAATAACATTTGTGTCTAGAATAGCATGATCAAATGATAAATGATCTGATAAGTAGTTTTGCTATCATGGAGGTCTAGAAAAGAGTTTTAATTAATCCTGGGACAGCAGAAAGAGAAAGGAAAATGCCAGTGTCATGAATACTTGACTCACTTTTGCTAGCTCTATATTTCTAATACTCATGCATATAACTACTGGACACCCGACACAGGTAGAGGATAATGTTAATACTTAAGATTGTCAAGCTTAGTGAATAATAGTCCAGCTCCTCACTAAACAAAAGAAGGCTACCATGTAGTCTACTTCATAGTTTCTCAATGCAAGTTGAAGATCTCCTATGATGCTACACTCCCTGGCAAATTTTCTCTGCAGGTCCAGCAAGGTAACAACCATACAATGAATTTTGCAATGAAGCTTTATTCACAGAATAAACATACCACTTCAGTGTCATCTGGTAGTTACACACTGCTTAAGGTACCTGGAAGATAAAAATGTGCACTCAGAACAGCCCAAAGAAAGATTCATACAGCCTGAGCTTGTTGAACTACCAGCACAGTCAGTCCTACTGGTTTGTCCAACAGTTGTTAGGTCTTTTTAGGGAACTCCAAACAGGATTATCTTTCATCAACACATTGCACCACCCCTAACAGGTTTAAAGTCCCATCCTGATTCACAGAGGAAGCTCATTATGAAGAATGAATCCTGCACGCTGTCTAGTATCAAGATTAAAATCCTTCCATATGTGAGGGATGAAAACTTCTTCCTCTCTGAGAAATTTTTCAGGAGGAGGCAAGTTCCTTCAGGTGATGAAATAGTTGGGCTGTGTAATGAGGCCCTGGAAAGTGGGATTCAGCTAGAATTAGTTAAGATAACCTCAAATGACAAGCAAGAAGAGAATGTTTATTTTCCCTAATTTGCAGTGGCTTTGCTATACTTGGCTGTGACACAAAGAATTGAGCTGTGATGAGCATTGCAAGAAGAGAAGATGATTGTTTTATCAGCTTGAGAGAGAGGGAAATCTGGGGAATTCATCCTTATTCATATTATTATGAAGATCTTTTGTTTTTTGGCCTGAGAGTAAAAAAGACCAAAGGACATTTAAAGCCTGCACTTTTCCCGCAGCATTTTCATCAGCTGACACAAAGCTGGCCAATTTATTGCTCTGACTGACAGCAGCTGATCAAGTGTTCCCACAGCCACTATCACAGTGTGAAACATTGGGTTCAAAATGGTGATGGGTTCATTTGCTGTAATTCTAAATGGGACAGAGCCCAAAATCAGGATCCCAGTTCCCTTGAACTCTAGCTGTTCAAAATTCAGATCCATATCAAAATCTTACTGCTCAGGCCCATCACTACTTAATTTACCAAGGCTGTTCCTGGCACAGCACCTCATTCTGTCTGTCTTCACCAGCCCTCACGTGGCAGCCACAATAAGTTATGCAGCTGGGAATGCAATAGCATCTGAAGTGACTGACCTGTGCAAGGGTAGTGATATCACTCACATTGCTGTGACGCAGCCCCACGCCAGGCAGAGCAATACTGCCATGCACAAAGGGGACCAGAGATTGGTCCCCTACTCCCCCACACACGAGTGAATCTGGCCTATTCGGTGAATGCTGCGTCCCTCCTTCTATGTAGCAATAGCACTGGATACCATTGACTGTGTCCTGATAAAATCTCTCTTAAGCAGGTCTGCTTCCACCTTTCATAAGAAGCTTTGTTAGTGAGCAGTGCTACAGACTGTAGGAGGACTTCTCATGTAGGTGTTTATGTTCCTTTAGTGAAGCCTTTGCTTGAGCCTGTTTGAGTACTTACTGGAGAACTAGATGCAGATCTGGTAAAGGCCATCAGTACTCCTATTTCTAGAGCAGGCAGAGTAGTGAAACAAGATTTCAACCCCCTGAACCTAAAGCCCAGAGGATGGCTAGTTTGACTGAGTTTCAGGAGACTCATGACCAATGTGGCAAAAGTGGGTTAGAAATGGGAGCCAATAGAGTCACCAGAGTGTGTCATGGCAGTTAGATCTGCAGCAGTAAAGGCATGTTCCTCATCATTGAGGAACCTCTGAACTCCTTATCCTGGCTTTCAGGAGAGTGGACCACACTGCAGTGATCCAGATACTGTGCTGTGTTGCATGCTCTGCACCCTAAGCTCCTCGAGAGCTGAAGCCAGCACAGGATCTCCCTGTCCTGGGACTTACCTGAGCTTCCTTCCATGCAGGTAGTGCATGGCTTCAGCACCTGCAATCGCATACAGTTACCAGTGGTGTTTCCAGCCGACAAAGCCCTCCACACCTGAGGACTCCTCTGCCCTCCTCACTGTCGCCCTACAGTTAAGTGCCCTCAAGCCACCGTTACTACTTCCCTGAGCATAAAAATTTTCCAGAGGAGTGGAGATGGACAAAATGAGTTCCTGGCTTAGCTCCAGAGCCTACAAAGAGCTACTGTCTTAGAGATAAGAAAATGACCTTCTCCCTGAAAAGGGAGTATCAGAGCAGCTGGCTTATCCTATGTGATTGGGAGCTTTCCCTCCATCAGACAAAAGTGCCTCACACCCTGTCCTCCGAGCAGGTTACCTCCGTGCAGAGCTTCCCAAGGGACTGACACTGATCAGCGTGGCCTATGCTGATGCTCATCACTAGTTTGCACCTCCCTCTCTGTCTGAAGCATCAAGTATTCACCATGAGTGCTGAGCTACATATGGTGTAAGGTATACATTATTCCACTGGCAGCCGTTATATGACACTGTAAGTAAAATAAAGTAACAGGTAGATATATTTTTCTTGTTAATCACAAACCTAATTTTCTATTAAAATGTATGAGATGACAAAATCTCAACAAACTCTTTAAAGCTATTACTAGAGGATAAAGTATTCCACCGAAGTATTAATATTAACATCATTAAAAGAGTTTTATCAAGTGTGCCTTTATCTCCAGATTGCAAACAATAGCAGCCTGAAGGAGAGATATGCCCTTGAGTATTGTGGTATGAAAACCAACAGCAGTTTTAGAGCCACATAAAGTCTTCTTGTGGCTTCAAAATTAGGGGGAAAAAAAGTCTTGGAGCCACAATTATAAGAAGTAATAGAGCAAATGAATCTATTTTTCATCACCTTGGGCTCTGAAAAGAAAACATTTGAGAATTATATTGATAAGAGAAAGAGCTGTGATATTCAAATGCATTTAATGTTGTTTTAATTGATTAAACTAGATCAGGAACATTTGAAAATGCATAAAGGATTTGTTTTTGCATAAATATTCAAAATATATCTGGTTTAGAAGATAGGTGCTGCATTGTAAATGTAAATGATACAAGATATCTTATCTTCTATAAAGCCAATAAAGTCTTAGAGTCCCGAAGATTAGGAATCTTAAGTTTTTAGAGTGCATTTTGACCAACCCTTTGATAATGTTGCTGAACCATCTTTCCTTCCTTTGGAGATGAAGTGCTTTGGGCACTCCAGCACTTTAGAAAAGAGATCTGAGAGAGGGGAAGACGACGAAAGAATTTGGTTCTGCTGTGGCAACCCATGCCTGGTTTGTCCCAAAGTCTGGTGCAATCAGTGGGTTACAAATCAAAGCATGTGAAAGCCTAGACAAACCCTCCCTGCCTCTATTAGGGAAAAATATTTTCTTTTTCAAGAGAGATCTATGCCATTTCAACTCTGCGGATAAGAGTTTTTTTTTTTTAAACCAAGCCACTGATGTCAAGAGCCTGCCATATGATAGCCCTAGACCTCAGATTCCACAGCACGTGTGTGGAAACGCCTGCAATGCCCGGTGCTCCTTCCCAGGCCCTGGCCATCCTCCACTAACTGCCCAGAAGCAATTCTTCTCCCCTTTGTCACCATAAGCTTTTTTTATAAATCCCAGAAGTGAGTTATTTTAACAGGTTTCAGAAGGGGTCTTGTGGGGAGGAGGGAATGGTCTGCGTGAGAGGACAGATGTAAGCAGATTCCAGTCCACTGGAGGGCCTGTACCAATATCAGAATTCCCAATCTTGACAAGGTCCCTTTAAAATGTTTTTTTGTTTCAAGATCATAAACTCAAAATAGTCCCCTTTGCCACATCACTGTAACACTGCTCTGAGATGAGAAAAATACAAGAATATTGTACTGTAGATGTCTGTCTCCCAGCTGCATTGAGTGATGAGGCTCTCTCTTCCCTGTATGTTCATAAGAGGTAATTTCTTCTAGAGTCTCTCCATAAAAAACTCCTTACAGGGAGCCCACCATTAATCTTGAGCACAGTAAGTATTAGCCAACATGGTAAAAAGAACATTAAAAAAAATCTTGTCCCTAAGCTGCAGAAGCCTGAATAATGACAGTAATAGCATAATCTCACTCTTACACACAAAGTTGTTAACTGACAAAAATAGAGTTCATGCAAAGCAGAGTACACAATCAGAGCAGAAAGCACAACTTTCTTCACTAATTCCCAAATAAATAACTCCAAATATATTGCTTTTAAGTGCTTCATTTATTTTAAAGAAATACTTCTAAAAGAAGTGTTCCAATGACAGACCATGAAGAGCACATTATAAAAGGAGATTAATTATATCCTGAAAGTTACAAGTGTCACTAAGAGGACTGCTGTATAAAATACCAATATACCATCCGACTCAGCCACCCATTCGGACTAGGCCTGATACTGAATTTCCAGCTGAGAACTGGAATTATTTAGCAATTATTTAGCTGAGCATAAATATTTAGAGACAGTTTCTGCTAACAAATCTTGCCACTAGGAGCCAGGCCCATAACAATATTCTTGGCACTATTTTTTTCACATATAAATCACCCCCCTAACTTCACACCTTCCTTATTTCATTTTTACAATTTTGTAGAATACCCAGTCTGGTTTATTTATGTGGTGCTGTATCTAGGATTCTCTATACAATGCCTGGTATTAGATCTAATTCTGGCTACATTGCCACCATTAAAAGCAGCCCTACAGTATTAAAACAAGAGGCAGGGGAAATAGAATTCTTAGTAGCAGTGGTAAAAAATAAAAATAAAAATAAAAATGTTTTTCTAGCTAAGGAAAGAAAAAAAAATAAAATGATCCTCCTTCCGCTGGGGCCTGGCAGCTACTTCTGTCCTCAGAGATTTACCTTCTCAGAAAGAAAGCCCATAAAAAACTGCTCAAAAATTTTCAGCTCCAGATGAGCCATGTTGTAAGGAAACTAGTAACCAAAGATGTCTCTTAAACCAGGACAAAGATTTCCTGCCTGAAGTGGCCCAAGGGGATCCACTGGAGGTAAGGGTGGAGGGTCATCAGTGTGGTCTGCAACAGAGCTGCAAACAGCCTCCCTCCTTCCTTCCCTCACTCTCTCTGCCACTGAGATGGGTTCAGCAGAGAAAGGTTATAGCAATTCAGCTAAGATAGGACATTAAAATATTCCCCTTTACTTAAGCTCACTTTAAATGCATCACTGATGGCACTACTCTTTTAAGCTGGGCAGAACAAAATTTCAGGGCATCATGCAAGTTATTCCTTGCATCTACTGCAACCTGAATGTTTTTTTCCTCTGTGGAAAAGAACTCTTTTCGACAGCAAGGTCACAGTGCTCCAAAGAAAACTGTGTATTTGCCTTGCTTTGTTTCTTCTGCAGTTTGTAGGCACAACTGAAAGATATCACAAGTTCACTAGTGCAGTTTTCTAGAGAAGGGGCTGAAGCCTACAAGAGGAAAAGAGCTTTGGGAATGGCTCGTTTAGCTGTAAGTTCCTGATGTGGGAACATCACTACCTTCCTTACTGCAAAAACAAATCACGTTTAAAAACGCAGCTCTTCAAGCCTTCCCAAGGTTACACAATAAATTAGAACCATGGAATCACAGACTGGTCTGGGTTGGAAGGGACCTCAAAGACCACCTAGTTCCAACCCCCCCACCATGGCCAGGGACACCCTCCACTAGACCAGGTTTCCCAAAGCCTCATCCAACCTGGCCTTGAACACTGCCAGGGAGGGGGCAGCCACAGCTTCTCTGGGCAACCTGTTCCAGTTACTCATCATCCTCACAGGGAAGAATTTCTTCTTGATAGCTAATCTAAATCTACCCTCCTTCACTTCAAACTCATTACCCCTTTTCATATGGCTACTCTCCCTGATAAAGAGTCCTTCTCCAGCTTTCCTGTAGGCCCTTTTAGGTACTGGAAGCTGGCAATAAGGTTTCCCTAGAGCCTTCTCCAGGCTGAACAAGCCCAACTCTCTCAGTCGGCGCCCCAGCCCTCCGACCCTCTTTATTTTCCTCCTTTTCGGCCTCCTTTCTATTAGGAAGAGAAAGAAGCAAAGATGACCCAAATCCAGCCTCTTCTGAATATGCTTCGTTGAAAGAACTGTTTCACACTGCTATAGCTTGAACTTTGCAGTTCCAGCACACTTTAGTGCAATGGAAATGTGCCCCAACAAAGAGCTTACCAGTTTTCAACTCTAAATGCAGAGGGAAAAGTAGCAATAGCAGCAGCACCACAGCTGAATTCTCTATAGATGGTAAATAAATCATGGGAACAACAATCCCCAATTTCACATTAATTGTTTGGAAATCTCTACAACATCAAACATTTTGTTAAAAATCTAGAAAAAAAGCAGCATGGCTCTTTTGTTGTTGTTGTTGTTGTTTTGCTTTAAAATGATTTGTTCTAAATACAGCTTAACATGCAGATGACTGGTTTGAGACTAGCATATTTCTTCAAGACAGAAAAAAACCCGCAGTAACGGTTTGTATGGGGATGTCAGCAGAGAGGCTATTTAATAACAGAGGTACCCGGGAGCATACTCGGTATTTGCACGTGGATGGGGAGAGTCAGGCCTTGGGGCAGTCCAATGAATTTGTCTCTACTAGACTCCATTTCGGCAAAAGCATTTTTCAAATCAGAGTGGAACAGCCCCTTCACTGAGAGTAAGGCATAGGAGGATAAAAGATAAAACCGATCTGAAGTTCCTCACAAAAAGTCTCAAAGATGTTAATAACTTGCTAGGATTTTTTTCTCCCTTTGCTAGTGTGATATTCAGAAAGGAAGAGTCAACCCAAACACAGTTTCTTCAGAACCACTGTCTCCGCTCATGTTGCACTTTGACATATACAGCCTGGTATTGCACTTGTCCTCTTTTCTCTGGCTTTTGGTTTGTTTTTTTTTGTTTGGCTGATGTATTTGCAATTCAAACCCATATCTAATTACTGCCCAGTAACATCATTTCCCTTTTTACAGAGCAATTGCTTTCCATATTTTTGCTTTCCATTGAATTTCAATGTTCTGGATCACTTGCCTCTATTGTTCTATCTGAGCTACTGTTTTTCCCCACACTGAATCCCTTTATGCTGTTTTTTGATGATGCTTCTAGCCTCTCTATAGCCTATTGTAATTTTCTATCTTCACTCAGATTTGCAACTTCTTTTGACTTCGTATCATCTGACCATGAATTACATTAGCATACTATTTCTTTCTTCTTCCAAATTTGATGCCTAACACCAGATCCTTTGTGTTGAAAACAAAGAAGTAGTTAAAACATAACTTTCCAACATGTTGATAAAAGCTATCACAGGATTTGCCTAATTTATTCCTAGCAACTACCTGGTCCATATTAATAGGGTTCATCTAAAAGCTAGGCCTTTCTGATCCAATTCTTGCCCAATGCTCTGCAAAAGTAAAATAAAAAACCAAACAAGCCAACAGACAAAAACCAGCAAAAGATGTAAGTAAACAAACAAAAAATAATCATTAGATTTCCTTATTGTTCTGGCTTCTGCCCTGACTCCTGTCATGTTCCTCATTTTAACCTTCCTGGCTAAATTCTTAATGGTGAAGTGGAAATAAAAAGAAAGCAAACTGTACTGTAGTCTGTAGTGCTGAGTCACTGCTCTCCTCCCACTCCTTTCAGCTGTGCCTGTTCCAGATAGATGGCTTCAGAAATCAGCCTCTGGGGGTTGGTAATTATGGGAGATGTGGAAATGGGACTTGGGGATGGGAGTGATAGTAAAGGCTTTTTTGGGGGTGGGGAAGGTTTTCTGCAGTTATTAAGGATTCTAAAATAAACCGAATATTCCTTTCAAGTGAAGAATTCTGGCCATATTTTCTTTCAATATGTAGCTTTTTAGGTACCTAGTCAGATGAGAAGGGATTGTGGGTTGCTTAAATCCCAGAAGAAAAATGCTGAGAACAAAGTTACTACATCTGGGAAATACTTTTTCAGAGAAATTGAGCATAAAACAAATGATTTACTAGTGATCCTTAGCTTAAGTTGCTTTTAGTGCAAGCAGCCATATTGTATTAAGGGAGCTTTTGGTAAGACTGTAAGATCTGAGTTTATAACTGTGCTGAAATTGAACTGCATTTTAAATCTTTATGAGATAGTATTAAAGATTCACTGATATCAGAATATCTACCATCTGGGCTATTTTCTAGTAGTTGGGAAATGGCTATTTCTTGGATCCTCCAGGTCTGTTTTAACCTGCCATCGGCTGTAACACCTGTTCCCCAGACCATTTTGTGGGCACTAATGTCCTTTCCTACTCTCGTGGTGTTGTGCAGACAGAAAAGAATGAAAATCAGGCATCATGTTCTCCAGGAGGTTTAACATGGTCCTCAAAGATCCTTGCTTCTACTCCAGCAGCAAATCCCATAAGTAATGCAGCCAATTCCACAGAACCAACACTCACATAGCCCGTAAGTAACAAAGGTGTTGAGAAAAAATACCTCTGATTAATAAAAAATTTTCCTTCACTACCAGTCTGCCTGCAAACCAGTTGGTGACATGAGCCAACTGTGCCTTGGCTGCCCGTTGCATCCAATAATGTATGGCCCCAGTGTGGGTAGGGGACTGTAATTCACTTGCGGGACTCTGCCGATGTCAGACAGTGCCTGAGCAGTTTATGAACAGCAGCAGAGCCTTGAGAGTGAATTACGGCCCTGCATTCACTCCTAGGACATCTGTTGTTGTTCAATATAGAGTATACTTTCGGTAAATTAAAAAAAAAAAACCAAACAAACAACTGCACTGCTTCTTCACCCAGTCTTCAGTTTCCAAAAAATCTTTTTCTTTTTTACTCTTTATTTGAAACCAAGTGTATCCATAAGAAATCTGAGGCTTGTCACAGTATTTTCTTGCCAAAGTCACCATTACCATTTTAATCTTCTTATTCAGGGCCATCTTTTCAAGATTATGGTAGCCTTGTAACACAGGTGAAAGGATAGTTTCTCTTTCATGCTTATGTATGCATAACCATTGACTCTACAAAGCCAAATTCTGACTAAATCAGTTTGAAAAATATCAATTCCAATCAATTTTCTTGTTTTTTACCTAATCTGAACATAACTTCCCCTTGTGATGTTGCTTTAATTCTAGTTCCATCATAGGTTCAGTTGCACTGGGGTAAATGCAAAGTAATTTGGTGCATTTAGTTTCCCTGCCAAAACAAGTGACTCAAATCCTTGGAGTTATTCCAGTTTTTCAGGATTTGGCCCAGAGAATCTAGTTACAGCATGTGACATCAAAGAGGCGTTTGTGAAAAACTTTGTTAAATGTTCTATTTACGAACATTTCTGGCCATGTGTCATGGTTTCTGTAGGTTTCCCCCCTCCTCCTATTTTATTACTAGGGACATTTGCCTGAAAACAGACTATTTGTTACTTAGCAAGTTCATTTGCTCCTGCTGCTTATTCCTCACTTGAAGTCACTCCTGTGATTGTGGCATCATAATTAGTTGCTCTGGAGATGATTATGATGTCACAGAGGACTGTGTGTTATATGGCCGCAAGTGATGAATAAGCAGCAGGAGCAGATGATCTCTCAAGCAATAAAGACCATGTCTTTATGAAAATATCCCTGGAAACAGAAAGGCTGAAATTCTATATTAAAGCAATGGAATGGTTTCTAGTATGTCAACACTTTCCACAAAATAGCAGTGGTTCTTTTTAGGATTTTTTTGAGGAGAGGGCATTGTACCCTTTTTAACAGCTATATGCATCACTTTGAAACTCCTTTTGAAATGTTTGGCCTTCAGTGGTCATTTGTGGGTTACAGAGAGAGTGAGCAAGCTATATATATAGTGAGAGAGTTGATGTATCTTAAATAAAACAGCACAATCACTTTTGGTGGTCACTGACCCCCTTTTCCACCTCTCTGTCATCACAGGAAATACTAAATTAAACAAACACTTGCAAACAACCTAAATTTGCCTGCTGTCCTGCTCCAGCAAGGAGCATCTTTTCCCAAGGGATGTCCTGTAGACTACGGGGAGGCAGGATCCACACACACATTGTCCTTGGACTGCAGCAAAGGCTCCCCACTTCCTTCTCCCTACCAGGCACTTCTTAGCATGTCAATGCCCTCTTGGAATCTCTGTGCTGGCACAGTGCCCTCACCTTCAGAGTACTTGTCAGGTCTACACTGGGTCGAAGAAATAGTTCATATCTTTCCCTTTTTAACCTGGTCTATTCTCACCTCTACCTTCTTCCCAGCTGCCTCCAGTGGGCAGGAGGCAAAACCAAGGAAGATTTGAGTGCAGGTCACTTGCATAACAATAATTACATAAAAGCCTAAAAAAAAAAAAGACATTTCTGACAGACATATTTAAAGGTAGCATGCCACCTTGCTTGCTTTCTGTTCACTTGGTTTTGACCCACCTGCAAGCTACAATTACCTTTCCTAATCCTTTAAACCCCATAGGCATAATTGCCCAATAAGACCTTATCTCCATCCCAGCTCCACAACATTTCAGTCTTTCCAAATATCAACTAATGAATTAAGCATTCCTAAAAAAATAAAGGTTTTCATTTATTGTTTCATACATTCAGTGTTTCTGTTTTTATCTGATTGGTTAATCAAACTTAATCTAGTGGGACACAAAAAATCTGCTTGGCGCCACGAAATACAAGAGAATGCTTTTCCTACTCTGACTACAAAGCTTGCTGTTTAATTGTACAAATATTTGTGGGTTTGGCTAAGGTGAGCACTAATTTGTTATTTTAGCAAAAAGCTTCAAATAATTTAGAATGTGCTAAGAAAATATTCACTGCCTTTTTGCAAACAGCAACGTGCTAAATGTTTAAGAGAAACTACTATGCTACTGAAAGGATTTTACAAGTAGATGCTTGCAAAAAAAAAAAAAAAAAAGCCAAATTTTCAGTGGTTATTTTCTGGAATGTTGAAAAATAGAGCCTGCAAAAACCTGCCTTGTGGGCAAACATTCTCACTATGTCCCCAGTTATTTATTTTAATTAGTGTTTTGGGCTTTTTTAACCTCTGACGAGGGTTTTTATTTCAGAGGGCTTTGCCCTTCTAGTCTTCGAGAAGAAAAGAGGCTGCTGCTGTGAAAATAAAAAGGCAGTGATTGAGGATCTGCACAGTCCTGTCTCCAGGCAAATGAGGACCCACTGAATTCAGATAAATACCCCTGGCCCTTGAGGAGGGGAACTTCAATAAATCTCAGCTTCATCCTGATTACAGACCACGCCATAAGTGATCATTTACAGCAGTGCTTGGTGAGATCAATAGATGCATACAAGGAGAGTTTCTCTGGGAGCATTCCCCTTGCTGGGAAGGGTGGGCCCAGAAGAGCAGGGAGGCGTCAGGGCCCTGACGTGCTGAGCAGGCATGTCCTCCCACTAGCTTGCATCAAGTTGTGGAGTTGCAAGCCATCTGCCAGGTTGCTTTTTGGCAGCCGTGAGGGGCCTCTAGGCCCTTCCTGAAATGTTTAAACCTTAGCATAAACTCCAAAGTCAGAAATCTAAGACAACCCATGGCTCAGGTGCACATGGAACACACTTTTTGCCCCCCCTCATGTGCAGTGAGTTAGCACATGGACTTAAATGGCAGAACATCACTGCAAAAGGGAGAAGGGAATGAAAAATAGAAAGAAAGTAGCATATAAATAAGCCCCTGTGGCTAACTACCAGCTTCCAGAGCACACTGGAGGGAAGGCATGGGCCATAGCCCATGCCTTCCCTCAGCCAAAATGAGTGACATCACTGGTGACAAGTCACTGCTTTCTTCCTCTAGCCGTCTGACCCTCATGAAGCTGCAAAATTTCCACAGATACTGCAGCTGTGGGGGTCAGGCTCCACTGCCTCAGCCAGGAAACCACTGGTCACAATGGCCTTGCTTACCGCAATATGGCTGCTCCCCTTATTTGCTACCTGTTGCTCCCACCCTAAAGTCCACTGCACTGTGCTGCCAGCATGTTTACTGCTACATATTTGTTCTGACAACTCCATTTTACTGCTTTGACCAACATGAGCTGGGTTTCAGGGCTGCCTTTGCCTCCCTGCCTCTCCAGGATGCACACATTTGGTGTCAGGCAGTAGTGGTATCTCCTCTTGAGGACTCTGGGGGAGTGAAGTTGCCCAAGCTTTTTACAGAGCCACCCCTGCCATACTTTCTTGTGAGCTCTAATAGAAATAACATGCCTGGAGATTAAATCCATTGTCCTTTCCTTTTCAAGTCTCTAAGAAATGCTGAAAGAGCGCTCCCACCCCTGGGACCTGTGGGCCTTTTGTGAAGCTCTTTGCCAGAAGCTGCTGCCTTCCTGCAGACCTCAGGCCCCATCTTTCCACAGTAGCTGTTTTGTCTGTTTGCTTGCTTTTGCCAAGAGCAGATAAAATACAAATCAATTTCTTTCTTCAAGGAAAAAAAAAAACCAAAAAACAAAAAGCAAGAAGCTGAGATTATCAGAAACTCTCATGGTTCCAGTGCCACATTTATTGAGGCTTATGTCAGCCATATTAAGAAGAAAGCATGAGGTTAAACCTTTGGCGGGCTGGGGAAAGCTGCTGAAAATGTGAGCATGAGGTAAACATTTCTATCATCTCTGTGTGCTGTTGGAGGGAAAAGCAGAGTCCATGCATTGCTTTCTCAGTGTACAACTTTCTGCTCAGCACAGCAGCTGGATTTTAAGTTAAGCAATGACTGTTTAAAACTATGGTTAAAATATATGAACCACTCAGTTAAAAAGGACACTGAGAGAAAGAGCTTGTGGATAAAGCAGCCAAGGAGCAGTTGAAGATGACAAGGTTCCTTGCAGGGATGACACAGTCACAGGTCAAACTTTCCCATGTGTTCAAACATTCCCTTGATTGATCCCACTCAGCAAATGCCTATAAAAAATGGATTATCTGTCACCCTGAGCTGAAAGAACAGGACCATCAGCTTCATGTCTGGAGACATAACCTTTGCCTTTGTTTAGCTCCAGTTCATACCTACGTGCCTTGTGACTCACTCTACACTACAGACACCTGGGTGTGCCTGCAAACACTTCAAAATCATTGCCAACCCGGGATCGCAGCAGGAACGACAGATGTGAAGTCTGTCTATTCACTCACTAGTGTTTGTCTCAGGGCATGCCAAGATGTCCAAACTTAAACAAATGTCCTCTCTTCAAGAAAAGCTTTTTTTGTGCTAAGGAAAGGAGGAAAACAAGGAGAAAGCAGGTCTCATTGATCCCCACAACTGGTATTTTACCTCCCAGAGGACATTGTAACTGCTGAGACTGCGGGAGTATTATCTTGCTTTCAGAGAGCTCTCTGATGAGGAATTCAGTACTGTAGCTGTGGCACGGCACGAGACACGTGGTTGGGATGTAAAAATGTGAAAAATAGGGCCCGAAGAGCTAGAATGTCTGTGATGAAGCTCCTCCTTCAGCAAAATGGGAAGTGTTAAAGCTCTGAATATCAATCAGCACTTCCCACAGGCAGTGGGATTCACTGGCAGGATCCGTCAGTGTCTCTGAGACATTGAATCCTTTCCTTAAATTAAAATTGTGACCAACTAGAAGCAGAGCAAATTACTAAGGTAATCAAAAATGAGTGACATTACTCTTTTAAAACAAATCTACCAAGTGAAATTCACTGTAGGATGCATGAAAATTCCATCAGTTCTGCGTTTTATGTAAATGATCCCCCAAAACACTTGCAAATCACAGAAAATTGTAAAAATGCACCACAGAGTTCAAGTTTACAATTCAATAACAATAGTGTACAGTGTAATAATAATAATGTAATAGCAATAATAATAAACATCCATTGCTCTATTACTACAGATTGTCTCTGATTGAAAATCATTAAAAAGGTATGTAAAAAGCTGGAGAAAGAAACCCAGAAAGTAGATTTTGCTGTCACTGTTTATGTACAGTGCACATAGCTTCTCTGAAGCAAATCTGTGGATAGAGGAGAGAAACAACAGGAAAAGCCCAAAATAATAAACAAACCATTTTTAAGACATGTTATAAAACTCCTGAGATTCAATTGTAAGGGCACTCTCTCCTAGAAAGATGACAGCAATTAGCTTCCTGCAAAGAACAAGAAGAAAAACAGGGACACTTCTCCTGCAGTTCAAAATACTAGCTGTAATTTTCAGTTTTACCTTTTCTCTGCCCTCAGGAAGCTCAGATTAAGCAAGTGGTGTGCACTACCAGCTACTGCCAGAGGAAGAGGTACACATATAATCCAGTCTTTGACAATTCTAGTAACACAGACCAAAATTCGCTTGGTCATTAAAAGGACATTTCAAATAATTTTTTTTTGCTGTGTCTCACCTGGATACCCTTGTTCACACTGTCCATGCTGTTTTCTGAGCAAGATGATAGATGGCATGCCAGGATACAACCTCTTTCACAGCCAAATGTGTGGTGGCTTCATTCTATCTGGACACCTTATGCTAGCAGTAGGGACACTCATTCCTGTCCTCCTCTTCCTGTTCCTTTTTTCTTATTTTTCCTATAATTTTCAGATAATCCTTAAAGTTAGAAGTTTAGAATTAGTAGGGATTTGTTCCTGCACCCTGACCATCTTCCTTCTGCAGAAAGGTTGCTCCTTGTTATGTAGTTCTCAGCAGAGCTTCTATTTTTCCATAAGCAGGAGGTTAGCGACTAAGTGGAGTAAAGAGCCAAGTGTTTGTCGGTAATAAGAACAGAAGGGATGCATGGAAAAGCAAATGATTCAGGACTTCAAGCATAGGAACATCTCTTTAACCTCAATCCCATGATCTCTTATTTCTGATATAAACAAAGCACAAGTGAAAAACAGAGGATGTGAATCGTCTGGAACTTCAAATGAGAAGGATGTTCTGAAAGCCAAGACATTTATAAGATATATTTCCCAATTTATAATCCATTGCTTTTTAACATATGCAAAACAATGAACATTTCTCTTGGGCAGCTTCTTCTACAGCTCAGTACAGACAGAAAGATTTTTTTTTTTTTCAAATATTCAGCCTCAGTTTTCCATTTCCTATAATTATCCCAGGATTCTTAGCTATACCCTAATTATACCCTAGGTATATAATTAATACCCTAGGTACTAGCCTAAAATAATCTGCTCCATCCTTGCTGTCTGCACCCATCTAATTCTCCTGGGAAGAAAAGATGTTAATAAAATAGATGAACTGTTGTCATTTTTTTTCCCCAAAGCCTTAATAGAAAAAAGAGAGGACAGCTGAAGGGCAAATAGAGATTGTTACTAATTCTAGCATTTTTTTAACACAAGTCTTAGCTTTTTCTCCAGGCTTTCGTAAGCCATAGTTCTCTCAGTTCTCACTGTCCTCACTATGACTGTTATTGAACTTACTTGGGTGTTTATACTAGAGCTTTCCAAAAAGCATTGTGAAAAATAACATTTACCCTGCAGACAGCATTCTTACAGAGATGCTACTCAGTAGCTAGAGAGACAGACACCATGTGAACCATTCATTTCAGCACTCTGAATCTCAAGGGGGTGTAAGTGGATAATGTCTTTTTTTCGTCCTGAATGTGCTACAATCCAATATATGGGGTGAGTTTGTCAGAAGAAAGGCTTTTTCCCCTCTCCTGTCAGCCAGGAGTTATCTGCACCTGTAAATAGGGAGGATTTGGGAGTATGGGCTGAAATAGTGCTCCACAAAAGCAGATGGATAAAAACTTCTTTTTTTTTTTCTTTTTTTTTTTCCACTTGATCAATCAACTTTGCAAGGTATGACATTAACACACTGATCAGTTCCCAGAACAGCCTGTGAAACAATCGTTTACTTTTGACCAGTCTCAATTGTATCTTATTCACTATGTCACACAGTCTATTGAACGTAGAACTTAAAATCAGGGTAATGGTAACTTGGAACCAGTAAATGCAAAGATACGAAAGGTTAAATTTAAATTTCCCTGGGGTCAAAGGTATTTGAAGATAATCTAGGCTCTGGCTTGAAATAAGGCATAGTTAGCTACCAGATGAAAATGATTTTTCTTGCAGCAATTACCATGGTAGTCCCAGGAGGGGTGTGTTAAAATGGTGCTGAGACTCCAGAACTGTTCACAGGCAGGATTTTTAGGCTGCTTTGGAGGGCCTGCTGTTTGCTTTTGTTGGCAAGCATGACCTGTGTGTTTATTTTATTCCTTCCTTACTTCACATGGTGAATTTTGTTCTCCACATGTACGAGAGGATTACAAGCAAGAGATGTTAAAGTTTCTGTTTACCTACAAGGCATGTACAAACAGAGGGCCTGATCCAAACGCTGTTATTAGTGGGAAGTTGAGTCAGCATCTGTGAAAATATAGCCACATTTTTCCTATGTGCTGAGGTACAAATATGTGCTCTTCAAGCACCATGTTTGAAAAACTGGAAAATATTCTTTATGAGAAAAAAGAGGAAACAGTCCATTTTTAATTTCTCTCTAGATGGTAGGTGTTACTTTTATTTTAAGGGCAAATTTCTGTTTGACTGAGATTGAGTTTTAATATTACATGTCACCAAAGGTTATGCCACAGCTCTGGCTGGAGACCAATTTTTCATGAAAGGATTTATGAAGCCATTCTTATAGAATCATAGAATCATAGAATAGCTAGAGTTGGAAGGGACTCACAGAGTTCACCTAGTCCAACCCCCTTGCAAAAAGCAGGGACACCCCCAACTGTGATCAGGTGTGATTCTTTCAGTGATTCCTAGCATTAAGACAATTCTCTGAGCCCCTCACCCTGCTGTGGTATGTACTGCTTGTTATTTGTTTATTTTGGTGAGCATAAAGAATGCAAAATCATGTCAGTATCTCAGTTGCTAAGAAAAGAAGAGACCACAGAACAAATGGGTCAGCCCAACAGCAGGGGTGGATAAAGAAACAGATTATATCATACATACTATACAGCATGGAATTGCATCTTCACATGGTACATGGGAGACTTCATCCCAATCCTCTTTGGAGAGTCAGCAGGAGGTAAACTGAGAAACAGCCTTTGTGTGACATGTGAGCACATCCTGTAAAGAGCATATATAAATGGTGAATCTTTCTAAAAACTGATACTTAGCATGCTAAGCAAACAAACAAGCAGCTGAACACATGTAAATGAGATGAATGACTTGGGTATAGAAGACAGGAACCTCATAAGTCAAATGATTCCCAACTTCCAGAAGGATTTGCATACAGCGTAAGGAGGGACCTTCTGCAGATGCAGGTTTGCTAGCAGGGTGTGTGCCTGGGGACCTGCTTCTTTGTGGGACTGATTGGGAGAACAAACTAATAGTCTGGAAAAAATATAAAAAACACTTTCAAAACTTCAAAATGCAAGTGCTTGGACACAGCATTTTAATTTTCTTGCCCTGTCTGATAATAGGTTGGGCTTTTCTAAACAAAGCATCTCTCATTCCAGCTCAGGTGCTGGCAAACAGCCAATAGTTCCTACATGAGGCTGCTGTAAAAAAGAGGATGATTTCCATGGTATGGACACCGGAATGGGATGCGCTCCCTCGAACATCTTTTGCTCCTGTTGCTCATTTTTAAAACAAGCAAAACAATCCCAAGTTTTCTGCAAGATCTTTAGAGTAAGAATTGCCCCCAACATTTGTCAGCGCAAAGCCTATCACTCTAGACAGCGTGGCGTGCCTGCTGTGTGACTCTGATCTTCAGACAAAAATGATAACTTTTAGGAGGAGGGCTCTTTCACAGTACTTTTCACAGAGTACTGAGTTGTACTCTGTTGATGCTGAGTCAAAAACATGCACTTTTCTTCCATATTCATTACTGTGCTATTTGGAAGGCTCAAGGACGTGAAGCGAACTTTAAGCTGAGAAGATGTTAACAGAATGTATACATGGAAATCAGTGTTTCTGTCTCCATCTGTTTCTTTGGTCTCAAAAAACACAAGTGCCTCTGTAACACAGTCAGTACAGTAACAACTTCTGGGACCAGTGGGCAGACATTTTTCGCATTCTTTTTTTCAGCAGCACTGCCAATACTAAAACCTTATCATTGCCATTTGTAATGCACTTTTATTTTATCACATCAAGACAAAATTGTTTCAGCCCACTGCCCAGCACTTGCCACCATGACTACTGATCTGAAGCAAAGCTCTCAAGCATACAGAAAACTGAGGAGAGAGCCTGTAAACTGAAACAAAACCAGGGAAGATTAAATTAGAGTTCTAACGAAACTTACCAAGCTAGACGCTATGACCACAGTATTTTTTTTCTTTCACACCTTCATTTGATGAATCAGGACAGATAATAAAGCTCCACTATGGATGGAAAAGGGGGGAGGGAAGATTGAGAACGTGCATGTACAGCTGTTAGGGTGCCATTGTGCCATGCCAATCACCTATTGACCTCAAATCTCCCTCCTCCTATAAATCAGTGTCTGTTACAAAGAAAAGTCCATATCCATAAGCTAACTACTTCCCACTGTCCATCTTTCTATGGGAATGCCTGGAAGCAATCCTTCTAAACTGAATGACTCCTGGTGCTTCTGTCTGAACTGGTTGCATTGCTGAGGAGCTCCTTCAGATGCCTGAGTACACAGTCTCACTGTAATGCTAAGATGGGCTATCTCCCACTGGCACTGTGCCATCCCTACCATGCAGAGGGCCTGATAAGAGTGGGAAATCATGCTTATTTTAGAGAAAGATTGTTTTGGGGTTTTTTTGCCAGACTTGTCATCATCATGATTTAGGTCAGCCTCAAACTTGCTCTAAGTTGTCATAAAGAACATCTGGGATTGAAGCTGCGGAATCAAGCTAGCAGTGATATCATCACTGCTCCTCTATTCTGTTGAGGTAGCACTCACAAGGTGAAGAGAGGAGTCAGAGTGGACATGCAGTTTATTATCAGAGAAGGTAGATGAAGAGCAGTTTATAACTTACCAAGTGGCTTCTGCACAATCTTTTGATCTGTGTTACCCACTCTATTGTTAACACCTGTGCAATGCTCAATAAAACACTCCCACAAGCCCTTTTTGGTATCTCCAACGTGCAGTCTGTTATATTTCCTGTCGATGATACAGTACATAACTCATTTAGAGGGGCATGTGAAGTGTTCATGAATGACAAATTAAGATTTAGTTCAAACATCCCTGATGGGGTCTTGGTGCATTTACCAGGTTTATAGATCTGTTTCCTGGGAATGTACCTTATAAAGTTGCATTTGTGGGTTGTTTATTCAATGAACAAAGTGATCCATTATGTTTTTGTCACTGTTTTAGACATGAATGGAGGGTAGGGAAATAATTGCAGTAAATAGCTCTTCCTTCCGATTTTCACAAGAGTGAAAGTTGAAGTACAGCAAATGGAATAATCTGTTCCGGATTGCAAGCTGAAGCCAAAAAAAAAAAAAAACCAAAAAACCCAAACCAAAAACCAAAACAAACCCAAAAAAAACCAAACAAAAAAACCCCCAAAAAACCAAACAAGCAACCCCCCCCCCAAAACCAAAACTAAAACCAAACCAAAAAAGCCATACTCAGGTGCATTTAATTCTCTCTTACTTCTTCCATCTTGGGAATTTGGGGAAGAAAGAGGATTCTGAATAACTTTGGTTGTAAAACGTAGCATGGAAAAATGGGGAACAAAGTTTTATATGTAGAAAACTTAGATTTATTTTTAGTTAATCTGGGGATTATGAATGGCAGTGGGGAAGAATTAAAACCATAGGATTTGACATACTCCTTCCCCCATTCTTCCACCCAGAAATTCTCTGGACTCTGTTGCTGTCCAGTGTGGAAAGTGGTATGATGAATTTAGTGATTGCAACCTAGAGAGCAAAAAGATCTGCCAGTCAAATAAAACCATAAAAACAATCAAAATCTGTTCTTGATAAGTTTCTATTACTGTTTTGAAGATCAAGTAGGTTTTTATAATGTGCTTCTGGCTTCTGTAAGCCTCAAAACTTTCTAATTTTTCTCTATTACCTGCAAGATTTTTGCTAGTACTGAACACCAGAGGTACGGAGCCACAAGATGGGAACTAAATGATTTAGTTTGCAGCTTCACCAAGTGAGGTTTCCTACCTGAATTTCAATTTTATGCAGCTCTGTTAGAGGTTGCACACCAAAGCTCATCTGTTTTCAGTCACAGACTAGCTATCAAGTAATCCTTTAAACTAGAAAAAAGGAAAATACTCAAAGTTCTCAGTCCTTGGCCTCAGAGAAGCGAATGGACACAAGCAGGATGAAAAGTTAATGAGACTTTAATTCTTTGTGGAAAAGGTAAGACAAAAAAAATGAGGTTTTGCAGAAGTTCACAAGAAGCCGAGGACACATTGGAGCTGAGGATCTTTCATCATTGACATGATCCACATTCCTACAGGAAATTTCCTTACATGGACCAGTTTTGTCATGGATGGCCTCAAGGACTTGAAAATAATTTACAGCATAATTTTCTTGGGAAAAAGTAGATAAACCCACAACTTTCCAGGCCTCTTCCTGCCCCACTGAAGAATAAGCACTTGCTCTGAGATCTGTGGGAATCATCGTGCCCATGTACACAGACAGCATAGGCTGCAATAGCACTGGGATCTCCCCAAAGGCTGTGTAATTTCACATACTCCTTTCCCTCTGGGCTTGGTGGCAAAACCCAATCATCTATCCTACTTCCCTCCCCAGTACAGAAACAAGAAATTCACTGATGTGAGTAAAGACTCATGTCAGGGGGCAATGTGTTCATTCCCTCTGCCACAGGGAGTTGTTCTGCAAAGTTGTTAGGCTCTGGTAGCTTAGCTCATTCCTTTCCCTGTCTGTTGCAGGAGCATCCAGAAGAGCTTACAAGATACTTAAGGTAAAACCCTTTCCATTTGGAGAATAATCATGTCTGGCTCAGGCAAATTCAATGGATTTAATGTGGTAAAAAAGAAACTCCTTTTTTTTTTCCTGAGCTCTCTCTCTCTCTCAAAACAGATTGATCAATAGAGCAACACAGTGAGAGCGAAGACCTGTTTTCAAAGAGGAAAATATCTTGTGAATAAGCCACTGGCCTGAAACTCAAGAAAATGTCTTTTCTTATCACATGTTTGCTGACAGAGAATCCTTGCAAAATGCTGGATTTCCAAGAACAGATTGCTGAACTCCTACTTTCATCTCAGGAAAACTGCAGCCAATAAATCATAAAAACAGAATTACAGAGACTTTGTTTTGGGGTAAAATCAAAACTAGAATTAAACATTCCACTTTCAGGAGATAAACCTCTAATCCTGGACTATTGGGCCAGTGAGCCATAGCCAATAAATACATTTCACCACTAAAAACAAAGGGCAAATGATTTGGCCCCACTGAGCTGTCAGATTTTCTCCCTTTTGTGCATTATTCCTGTAAGGCCCCAGATCTGGAGGGGACTGTGGCTGGATTGTTCCCATGTTCTGTTTATTCTCCTCTGAGCTCCTGACAGTTTAGAGCAGTGTCAGCACGAATGCTTAAGAGCAAAACTTTACCCTGTAGCTACCGTTGAAATTCAAGGGTCTAAGAGGACAACTCTCGTTCCAGACAATACTAAAATGAAGCATGTTGAAATACTGTGTGCTTCAAACCCTTTTTGCTTCTTGTTGCAAAAAAAGATGAAGGACAATAACATTAAAAAGACAAGAGTAATACAAACCTGTATTTACATAATGTACTATTTACATCATTTGGAATTTGAATTTGATCTGAAACCAGGAGGATTTTTTTTTCTCTAGGTGAGATTGTTAGAGAATTGGGAGAAATTTTGATGTCTCTTATAGTAAGATACAGCTTCTTCCAGAGGTATTTTTCTTTAACAAATGCAATCACTACTGCCTAGTGCACTGGTGAAGTCCCTGTCCTCTATTGCTCCCCCCCTGTGGCACATTCCAGTTTTGTGGATGTTGCCTTACAATAAGCATAGAGGATATAAGGAAAGACTTTGCAGCTTGTGAAACATAAAATGGATGTTCTGTGACCACCCTCCAGACAAAATGTCTCCCACAGGTTCCAGTGACTACAGGGAAATTATGTCCAAAATTCCTATGCAGCCTTTAAAAAGAAATTTTGAAATTTAAATATTACTTTGTTTTCCATAATTGCAGCAAACAGCTGTGATCAACATTCAAGTAGACCAAAGAAAAAGATCTTCTAGCCTTAATATTTTTCCTAACAAGTTAAATATCCGTGACAAATTTCAGATATGTGCTACTCGAGTCCTCTGTATTAGAATTCATACCATGCTGTGGATTTCAAACTTACACAGTCAAATTTAGACATATTGCATTTTACAAGAGATTTGGTGCTTGTTTGCTTCATTCATCTGACTCAGACTCATTCATTTCTGGAGGTAGCTTCTTCCAACAGAGAAGGAAAGAAGCATGAGATTATTTTAGTAGGGGACTCTTAGGTCTTCACTTTGAAGACAGATGCAGGAAGAATTTTAAAAATACAGAGGTAAAAAGAAAAGCCTTTGATTGTTCTTCCTAATAAATAAAAATGTCCTGATCCCAAGTCTGCAAGAGCTCAAGTTGTGAACGGTCTGCATTTTGAAATTTCTGTGTTCAAATCCCTCTCGCAACCATGGAGCTCAGGTTGATGGTCCACTGCAAAATACTCATTTCTGGGGAGATTAACGATAGGTGCCTCTGATGAGAGTTGCATGAAACCCAAAAACCTTTCCTGCTGTGGAGAGATTGCATAATATCCTACTAAATTATAACCCTGTCTCTGAATACAACTATTAGAGGTGATTCTTAGAGATACTTGGAGACTATGGTTTACATGTAAGGCAAGCAGATTGCATTTGTAACATTTAACACACAATAACAATAATAAAACACACTGACGTGGGTTTTCTCTGTAAACAGTCTCTTCTGAAGATAGAGCCAGTGAAATGTTTTGAGAACTTTGACATTTATAGCTGTATTTATAATTTCTTTTGGATCATTTCCTCATGGAATCACATGTTTGTGTATTTTAAATTCTCTGGAGAAATAAAAATGTTTAAACAAAATAATGATGTGATAGGCATTTTATGAGGGCTTGTTCAACACACGCACATGTACAAGCAAGGCTGGATTTGTTCTGAAGTGAGTGGGAGTTTTGGAAGTGGGTATCAAGGAATGAGCCTCTTTATTAAAATTACTAAAAAGAGGGGAAAAAAGCAAGTGTACCCAGCCCTTTGCAGCGGATGGGTCTGTTGGTGTTCAAGAAGTAGCGTGGCAGTCGTTAGGGTTACTGCACTGATATATGAAACATGCAGAGAGGAGATACACTTGTGTTCATATGCATACATATACCTCAACATGTGTAAATGAATTCACATAGACACACATCGCATAGGCACTTGTATTAGTGCATAATTCACAGTAGATAATTTATTTGCCAGTCTTTCTACTAATGGCACATACGTGAGCAGACTGCTTCTTCCTAAATGTGATTCTCATTCCACAGAATTTGAGTGGGTTTTTACTGTATGGTGAGAACACAGGTAGTTTTGTGTGTGTTTGACACTAGATGCATAAATTCTGTTTGTGCCCCTTCACTGTTACTCATTACACGCATCACATGGTGTTTTTCCTGTTTCTAGATCATTGTCACCATCATCAGAAAAAAATGATAAGGTTTGTTTCATGGGATGGAAAAAAAAAGGAATATCTTTTTCCCAAGGGAAAGCACAGACGAACACCGTTAGACTTGTATTAGATGTGTATATTTCCCTACGCAACCCGACCTTACATAAGATGTCGTTTGTCTTCATGATGAGATTGCCACACGGGTTCCTCAGCCCCACATGAAAGAAGTCAGACATTACCCTGGGAGATGGAGAAACTGCCCGCCCAAACTTGGGCAGAAGAAGCCCTGGGAGGCCTGTGCCAGTATTGCCTCCAGCATGGCTATTTCTCGCAACCCAGACACGTATTGCCTGCAGAGTCTAGTTGAACTCCACATTCCAAGAGCAATCACATATCTCAGTTCTTCCAAAGTGATAAAAAACTGTATGAGCACAGAGAAGCAAGTCCATTTTTAAACTCAAGCAAACGCTTGCCCAGAATGCTTTACAATGCTCAGTTTAGCTTTCTCTTCTATTTTTTTCATATTCAAACAGTATCACAAGTGTGTCAGGAGCGTTTCTAAAAAGAAAAGAAGATACAAAGAGCTTGTGAGCCCTGGAAAATTCTTTCTATGTCAGCTTCGAAATTCTCACCAAAGCTGTGTAAGAAGCTCGCTAGAACAGCACCAGATGCTCAAGTGTCTTCACTAGTTCGAAAATGATAGCAATTCAGGAGCTGCACACAACTCCCATTGAAGTCAGTAGAAAGATCCCCACTGATAAAAGGAGTCACTGGATGAAACCCCAACTTTGTTAAAAACGTTTCCCTGTCTACCAGCTAGACAAAAAAACACCAGGTATGCTTGAAAGTAGAGGCTGTTCCAGAAGGTAGGAGTGAGTTTTTCAAGTGTAATAGGTGCTCTTGTAACAAAGACCTTTTTTTTCAGGGATTTCACAATACTTGGAAAGACACCGCAATTTGCAACTTTTCCCTGTAAAATGAGGAACTCAACTCTACTTTCTCCCTAGTGCTGATTTTGCTCCGGTTCCTAGCAGCAAATGTATACTTTGTCCTGTGGTATATAGTGAAACCCAGGAAAGCCTCAGATAGCAGAAGAAAAATGCACAAATTATGAGACAAAACCTGCCATTATTTATCATATTATTGCTTGAGTATGTGTCTTAAAAGATGAGACTTGCTTTAGCCTGGGCTTATGGATGAAGAAAAATTGTCACTAAGTAGTTCAAGGGATGGAATGATTTAAGCAGAGATCTCAGGGGAAGGAAAGAGAAAGCAGAGGGGAGAAGTCTGGCATATAAAGCTCATGTAAATAAAGCACT
This sequence comes from Heliornis fulica, assembly GCA_013399135.1. Classification (NCBI taxonomy): domain Eukaryota; kingdom Metazoa; phylum Chordata; class Aves; order Gruiformes; family Heliornithidae; genus Heliornis; species Heliornis fulica. Next base: position 689,817 of record VXBZ01005606.1, on the reverse strand, counting down.
GACCTTTACTTCTGACACTCCGTTTCAAGTCCAGCTTTCTCTCTTAAGTGGAACCAGACAAAGGTTGGTGGGGAGGTTTATTCCCCCAGGGACTTGTGTTAGGCCCATAAGACATCCCAAGGGAAACAGTTTGAAAGGTCACAACATAGCTGCTGGCCATCTTTTAGCTGTGGAAGAGCCCCCAAACTTCACTTGTTTATAGTCTTCCTGATGATTGAAAACTATCATGTGGAGTTGTTTTGACCTCTTAATGCATTCTCATCTTGGTTCCAGAGCATTCAAATATGAGGGAATTCCACACCAAGACAGAATGAACAAAAGAGAGCTTTTGGCAACAACTTGTCAGCTATATCCTGCTATGTGCTTCTGGCACTCCGTAAGGTGAAACCATATTCCTCCCCTAAAACTGCTCTGCTGCCTCACTACAGGTATTTCATTAGTGAACTTCCCAGTTATTCTTTACAAGATAGACCCAGTCTACGTGATTTTTGTAAAAGGTTGGAAAATGCCACTGTAGATCTCAGATAACTGTAAGTAGTGGTGGGAATCATGTCGTAAGAAAAATAATTTGTATGACTTATGGAGATGGTAGAATACTTAATATTTTTAGAGAGTGCCTTACATGCTTTAAAGAAGTCTTCATATACTACTGTCCACTAAAAAAGCATTTTCTGAAGCCTTACCCTTTGCCTTTCCTTCTCACCCTGCATCACATTTCTTATTTTTCCCCTTGTATGTATTTTTTCTCCTACAGTCCTATCTGTCATTGTGTCATGTTCCTATATCCTTCTTTTCCTTCTTCTTATCTGCTCAACCAAGGATCTGTCACAACAAATTATATATTTTTGTTAGAGAACATGCAGTTAGTTAAAAGAAGTTGTGTTGCTTTGGTCTTCCTGGCTTCTTGGCCAGATCTATGTGTGCTGAAAGACATGGAGATTAAAGGCCAAAAATACTTTCTGTAAGCCGCGAACTTGTATGGAGGTTTTATTAGAGATGTAAAATGTCTCAGCATTGCAAACTCGATTTTCCAAACCTATCACTGACCAGAAGAAAACATCCCAACCTTTTTTAACTAGAATATATCTACTCAAGTGTATCATAAATGACTGAACTAAGTGAATCAATAAGCAAGGGGGGTTTTCATTTATGGATAGAAAGAACTAATCGGTAGTAATATGATTGTTCTCTGTAGAAAATGGGTAAGGTATAGAGTGCTGCCATTGAGACGTAGGCAGCATTACTCACTGTCAATATTCTCAGAGAGTTCTACTCATTGTGATGAAGCTTTATAAATCTTTGTCATGTCTTCAGTGCAATAGACACCCAAATCTAGTTAAATTTCAGGTAACATATTAACATAAATAGCCAGGTACCAAATAGGATATCTGACAATTTCCTCTAGAAAACAGGGGTAAAATTATTAGGTGATATTGTGCCATATTATCTTTCTTTTTTTTTTCTTCAATCAATAGTGCATACAAGGAAGACAGCATATTTAAGAGATACTCATGGATGGCATTAAAAGTAGATTGAACAGTCAAAAATGTATGTCTTTTAAATATGGAGTTCATCTCTCTCATATATTAGAGTCACTTCTCATCTGAATTTTTTCTGAATGTTATTAAGATAACAAGTTTCTTCTTAAAGATATTTATTGTATCGTAGCTGATCATAGTCTTATGAGTCTATTCTGGGTCTGATCCTCTTCAGTTGTCAACTAACACAAATGTATTACTGTTAAATAAATTCATGCTAGCTGATGCTTTAGTCCCTTCTCATCCAAGGTTTGGGCTCTTTTTCACTTTCTGCACTGTTCATGGTAATGTCTAGAAACTGATGCCCAAGAAGCATAGGAAACATAGGAAGCATAGGAAGCATAGGAAGCATAGACTCTTCGTGTCTGCTCTAAGCTATTTTTGAGCCATGTTGCAGAATGTTCAGATTTGGTCCCAATTAGTAACAGTCACAAGTTCTGTAAAAATCCACCTACAATGTCAGTTCAGGATTGAGACTGGCCTTTGTTGTACATTAGCATGTTGATTCTCTAATATTATCTCTTTTCTCCCCTCCCTCCAGCTCTGTCTTTTCAGGCAATGCTACCCACATTTTGAACATCATGAAATGTCATCAATGGAGTACTTCTCACTATGAAAAGAAGATGAGCTAGTGAGTCAACATATTCTTTTCAGACTGTAGAGAGTGTCTGGCCCCATCTGTCAAGGACACATAGTGTATATCTCTGAGTCCATTTTAGCTTTAAAATATGATTTTAAAAGACTTTCCCAGAGACAAAAGGATTTGACCCATCACCCTAACAGGCCTGGGATAAAGGTATGCACTGATGAACAATCATGGGCCATGAAAAGTAAATTTAGGTAAGACATTGTGATTTCTTTCTGGGAAAAAAGAAAAAATAAAACCAAACAAAAAATAAGCAGATAACCCAACCCCCCCCAAAACCAATCCCCAAATCCCCAAAATTTTCTTCATTATGATCTTTTTAATTTCTGAGGAAAATGAATCAGGAAGCCACCATTCGATTCAGGGCTTAAATGAGATGCAGTGATAAATAGCCAGAGTGATTGTGTGCGGTGAACACATGTATCTGTGGGCATGCAGAAGAGAAGCAGAGAGATAAAAAGTGTCTTTGTACAATTATACTTATGCCCAAAAGTAATTACTGTGTGGTCTGCACTCTGGGCTGGAGGACAAAAATAATAATGTATTTTTCCATAAAAATAATAAGGTAATTACTGTGTAAACACTATGTCTCTACATGGTAATTATTGAAGGCCAGGTTTTGCTCCCCCTATTCATATCAACTACTGCTACCAGGTGAACTGGCCCCCACCTCCTTGATACCAAAGTGACTATTTGGAAACCGTGTACAGAGTATGAGTAAAGGTGACAGCCTTGTGTAATTAAGTGGTCAATGAGCAATTACCATGTAAGTACAGCATAATGGAACTGTGCAAAAGAATCTCTAAGCAGAGGAACAAACACATTTAAATGTTGCGTTATTAGAGTCAAACTGTCCTGCTTCCCTGGTCAATAGAAAGATTTCCTTGCATGTGTCCTTTTGTTCCCTTGCTGTGTCCTTTTTAAACAATTCTTGGGTAAAAGGGCAAAATCATAACAAAACCACAAAAGCCAAAGAGGTATGAGAACGGGTCTGTCCCTTTCTTTCCCTGTCTGTTGACCAAGTATGAGTATCCTGGTAGAGCCATCTCTGAACAGAGACCTGTCCTGCACCAGGACCAGGAAGGACACAAGCTAAGACAGGTGGTTGGCATTCAAAATCTCAGGTTTCAGTGTGATTTCTGCAAGAGACCCCATCTGAAAGCTGTTCCAACTGCTCCATGACTTGGTTCCCCAGTCATGATATCAGAATAGTTTTTTTTTTTCTTTTTTTCAGGGTTGCTATGAGAGTGAAATCCATTGATTTAATGCCAAGTACCAAGGACCTGCAGGGACAAGGATCCCATCCATAGGAAGGTTCCTCCTTCACTTCAGTGAGCCTTGAATATATTCATTTGAGCTTTTCAACACCTGTGATAAATACAGTGCCTCTGTTCTTATCTGATTGCATTTGAGGATCTCACAGCACTGTGAGGACTTTAATGATCTTGGTGGTGCTGTTCATGCTCCTATTAAAATCAATAGAAACATATCCTTTGATGTTAGCAGTAGCACAGTCATGCCACAGGCTTTATAATATGCCAAGGAGGAAGGCATATATATCTCATGATTTTCCAGTCAAAAAACAACATGGTTTTCTTCAGAAGCAACAGGACTGAACCCCATGTTCCAGCTCTAAAATCAGTATCCAGTTGGTCTGAGAAGGCAAAATTTTGCTAAGAAGTTTTTTGAAGAGTGACAATATTGCTACTAACACAAGAGGAATTGTAACCACTGATGTCAGCTGTACACATGAGCCACCACCTCCTACTCCCTGCACTAGACTATGCAACAATGGCTAGTTGTCAGATCAGACAAAATGAAGATGAACAATCAAAAGGCCAGAAAAACCTCTTAGCACAGAACAGAGACATTATAGTCTGTAATTATCAAACTGTCCTAAAATGTGTTTGTTTTTTTGTGAAACTTTCTGTCACAAGACCATCGTCAGGCTCATTATAAATGTAACCCACCAGCATCTAATTGGTATTCCAATATCTTTGAGCTGTGACCTAGAAAGAAAGAGCAGAGAAGAAGGAAGTTGTACACACACAAAAAAAATCTCATCATGGTCCTAGAGTGGTAGGGCAAATGCCTGTTCCTATACTGTACATGCATAAACAGCTCTTTCTCAGCTGCAATTTAATGTTGCTATACCTTCGATTGCAATTACATTGAATCACATTGCAACAAATCTTTGTAATGCCAATCCCATCTTTCCACCTCATTGACAGCTCTGGAGATGCATCTGAAATTCATAGTAGCCTCATAGCCTATGGCAAGAGAAATCCATGCTGCTAAAATTTTATTTTAGAATTCAAGCTGGTTTCTCTCAGTCTAGGATGCTCTGGTTTTAATCTTTTGCTGCCTAGCATAGTGTATCAAAATAACCAGCCAATATTGTTAAACTGTCAGGGGTCTTCACTGCTGTTGAATTTTACCAGTATAAATAAATACTGTAACTTAAAGAAAAAAAAGAATCCCTCTGGACAGAATTTTTAACATTAATAGAATTAAGAGAGGAATATGTATAAACTTTGACTTGACAACAGCCTTTTCCTTTCCTCTTTTTTTTTTTTTTTTTGGTACAGAAAGAAAAGGCTTGAGTGGAATATTCAGGCTGATTTACTGCTCAGGCTGATAGAGACTCCAGGCTGGATCCCAAAATTTGAACAACGTTCAAAGAGAGAGATATTTAAAAATCCCTGAAAAAGAGATATTTCCAAATTAATGGCATTGCCCAAATGCCTTGGCTCCTTGCACCCCACCAGGAAGGTTTATTATTTTCTGGTAAAATGTTGCTTGAATGGGGAGTGGTAGTCAGTGATGCGTCAGTGCTGCTCTTTGAAGACATTAAAAAGCTGAATGCACAACAAAGAACAGATGTTCCAGCATGCTTTATTTATGCACCCATCAGCAATCTTCCAATGACCACAAAACACAAGCTTTTTTTTTTTTTTCCCCTTTCATTTTTACTCCTCACAATATTATTTTCTGATCAACTCACACTCCGTTTTTCCCCCCAGCTGAAGTCTTCCACGAACTGGTGTGTGTGTCTGTGCGTGCACGCGTTTGTGTGCGAGTGTGTGCCTGCGTGTGCACATGTGCCTGTGTGCGAGCGCGCGTGTGTGTGTGTCTGTGTGCTTGAAAGTCTGCTTCCACATCAAAAGAAGGCTTCTATTGAACTGTCGAACAGGTGTGGATTCTGCAATTAGATCACATTTCAGAGAGAGAGAGACACTGAGGGTAATAATGGCGGTGAATTCTTCATAGTCAGATGCAGCACCATAGCGACCAGTAACAATGAAGAATAATAGGTATTAGTATTAGGGTGATTATTTTTAGTTTATAGAATCATTTGATTGAATACTGCCATAAGGCACCGTTAACGTGTGCACAGCGCTTGCCAGCTGTAGAGCAAACTTGTTTTACTGGCACTTATCTGAAATTCTCATCTCTCCCCCACCCTCTCTGCTCACAATTGGAATGAAAGTAGCGATTAGGAAGTGAGATGTAAAGCAGATTAAATGTTATGATGGACTAAGATCCTGATAGGTTATAAAAACTCACTTGCGTTTGGTGTTTTAAAGGCATAGTGTTTGCATATTTTTCTACCAGTCTACATCTTTTGAAGATAAAACAAAGGGAAGGTTTTAAAATCCATTCATAACCAGGAGGCTTTTTCATAGTGAGCTTCCAAATTTATGGCCTTCCTGTGTGTGTTTTACACCTGCGTGTTGTAAATATATATTAAGTATGGAGCAACTGTGTTACCAGTAACCGTGGATCTGATTTAAAGAGAGCTAAGGCCTCTGCACCGCAGTGGGCCAGATCCTCAGCTGATGTAAACTGGCATCTTTCCACTGAACTCAGAGGTGCAACATAAAGTTGCACCAACCGAGGATCTGCAGAGAGGGGAGAATGACAGCCTTAATTTGGAATTTCCCTGCATCTGTTGGTATAAATCAGAGGCCTAACATTATTGTCACATAATATTCTGGTGTAGCAGAGGTGCTGTGAATTTTTAAACATAGGGAGAACTGTTGATCTATTGTTCCTCTCCCACCCTCCTCCCTCCCTGCTTTCGACTGGCATTGTAAGGAAGCAAGAATATCGCGGCATTGGGCAACATGGAAAATTCCGATCTTTGTTCTTAACGGATCTTGATATAGATGCTCTCTTTTCTCATTAGACGCAGAACCTGGCTCTTTAGAGACCCTCATAAGAAAAATAACTTTTCCTCTGATGTCATCCGGTATCATAAATATGCCATGACTCCTTCTGCAATAATAATCACTATATAAAAATAGTAATAGAAGTAGCAACATTTGGTAGCAGCAGTACTTGACAGTGTCCAGAAAGCATACTAATAGCTTCATCACAGAGGTGAATGTTGCAATCTATTTCTTGTAGACTAAGTAAACAAAGACTAAGTCTCACTCAGAGACTTAGCATGCACTATGTAAATATCGCAGTCCAATTTCAATTCCCTTTGTGCAGTTAATTGTAATTATTTTTCAAAAACCATTAAAAATATTTTCAAAACGCCTTTCCATGTTAGATAATGGTTGGTTTGTTTGCATTTGGTCCAATGAAACAGGAACAGCATTCTTACTTTATTCCTTGATGATCTGACAGTGTGTCTGCAGATGTTGCATTACTAACTTTACCGTATGATTCTGAATTACAATCGTACTGTGCATTGACATACTGTTCCATTTATTCATCTGATTGAATACTGCCACAAGGCACAGCTAACGTATGTTAACAGTGCACAGTGTGTGTAGCCTAGTGTTCTGACTCCAGAAAAATGCTGGGAAAAGCAACAGTGGGTGCAAACTAAAAATCACGTGCCGAATTTTGGCAAAGGTTGGCGTAAAAAACACCTCCAAAAGTTACATCTCATGATGTAAATCTCAGTATGCTTTATGCAAGCCACAAACCCAGCAACGGGAATCTGTCACGTGTGTGAGCACACATAGTGTGCACTGACACTGTAATAAAACCACTATTGAAAATGCTATTTCACATGTGCCTTAGCCTCTTTCTGTATACAAACCACGCGGTTTTTTTCTGCAGTGGTTTTCTTAGGTTTCTGTTTCAGTGTTGGGTTTGGCGGTTTGAAAGGCACAGTGCTAAATCTACTTCATTTTTTTTTCTTGACACTCAAAATATGCTGTAGAAATTTTATATGCTTTAAAATTTCAATACTGATGAGGAGTTGCATGCCATTTTTTAGCCCACCAAACAAAAGGCTTACTGAGTCACACATAGCATATTCAAATAGTAAACGCAGATGCCTGCTAATTTATCTTCTTGCATAAAGTCCGTTTACCAATCCATACAAGAATTGCCCCCATCTCTTTGCAGCACTGCAACCAGAACGGATGCTGTCACTCAGGGGGGACATGTGACCATTAGTGCCACCTCCTTGGGGAGCTCTTTAGCATACTGTCCTCCACTGCTGTAATTAAAACTAACAAGAGCAGCCTACAAAGGAAAAAGCAACAAACCTGGGTGTTACAGCTTGCAGGAAGACGGAGAGAGGAAGTTGAGGAAGCATTCCTATACATTCCCAGCATGCAGAGGTTACCAGGGAGAAGAAAAATGAATACACAGACAAGACAGACCACTCATTAGATGAGAAGGTTATACCCAAACCATTAGTTTAAGAACTTGCTGGTTAGAGAAAAATACTTATTTCTTAAAGGAAAAGGAGAGGAATGCTAGATATGCCCTGTTGCACTGATAGGAAAAAATAGAATCAAAATCCCGGTATTTCTCTGCTTCTGTCAGAAGGTGATGCTGAAGAAGAAATTAAATATTGGAACTAGGGTGGGGCATTTCCTCCTGAGAATAGTTTGGATGCCAAATATGCAGCTTGAGGTTGACCACAACTACCCACATATTTAGTTTAAATTTAGTGAATAGTTTCAGTCATAAAAAGACTCAAAAATAGATGAAGGTAAAGCTTTTAGGATACACCATTTTCAAAAGCAAAATTCTGGCATTCTGTTTTGTAACATTTTGTACTGAAATGTAGAAAATTAGATTTTTAATAGATTTAAAAAATCACAAAATAAAGAGAAATTTTAGCTTGGATTCAGATGAGGCGCTTTTTTTTTTTTTTTTTCCTAATTCATACTGACAAAAAGGAATGTTGGAGGGGGAAATTAGTTTCTGGTCAACTGGAACTATATTTTCACTCTTGGTTTTGCAACTCAGCCACTGAACCAAATATTGATTATTTACTTCTGATGTGACTTCAAAGGTACATGCTTGATGCAACTCATAGCATTTCAGACATGCCCAAGTCCTGGGTCTCTTCGGACAAGTGATAATGGCTTCACCTGAGAAAGCAATGGATGGATGCAAGACCTGATAAGCATAAGATAAATCGCTTGCTCGGTTGAAAAGCCCCTATTCCACTGCTATGGTGATGAAGTTTTGCAGCATCTAAATCAAGGCCAGAAAGCAGCAGTGACACAAGGTTCTGAAAGCTGCAGCAGTGCTCAGCTAAAGCTTCAGTTTCCACCTTATTCTGTCAAAGTTGCTTTGGGATTTGGCAGGAGTCTGGTGGTTATGGGATTAGTAGGGAGAACCTTTGTGAAATCGTGTTTTATATAGCACAGGTGATATTTCTCCTCTAGGGACAGGCCACCTAACCCACGTATCTTCTTGTAGACCTAGTTCTTACAGTGGTTTTCCACCACAGTCTTATATATAAACTTAGATGGATAGCTATGTAAGACCTTGCTTGGAGGAAATGGGAGCATTTGAAGGATGACTGACTTATGACAGGCACTTAAGATCTTGTCTGATTTAAAGAAACCTGTCAGAAGCTAGATCCTTGAGAACTGCTGGGCTGTTACCACTGTCATAATATTCAGGAGAGTGCTGGGTTTCAGCACTTATGGGATCTTATGTATATGTGGTTGGGCAGTGAGATGTATTTATAACACAGGGTGTAACAAAGGCACCAGCATCCCTTCAGTATCAATGTCTGAAGTTTAATAACAGCATGACAGTGCAATGTATTGAAGATGGAGAGGGAAGGAGAGAAGGGAAAGAGAGGAGGTAACTGACAAAAGGTTAGCCAGTCTCATGGGATGATGTGCAATACATGTTGCAACTGCCTGCACAAGTTTAGGGTAGCTGGACAGTCATTTGGAACCAGACCTTGCTGCAGATGATCCCTGAGAGATATGGGGAGAAATGAGAGGATGATTGGGACCACACCATGACCAAAAGTCAGGATGTCTGTGACCACAGTGGTGCTAGAGTTTCACTAGAATTCCATCTCTTCAGCTTTCTCTTTGCTTTTTTAATTAATTCCTGAAAAAGAAATAAGCAGAAAGGGTGTCACTATTCCAGTTGTAAATGCATTTGTTTGCTGTTCTCCTTTTATTTTTTTAAATGGAAACATATGAAAGTAAAAAACAGAGGCTTTTTGATTGAAACATTTTTTATAAGCCTCATTGCTTTGCTGGTGCCTAGACCATTAACTCCTTCTAACTCACAGATTAGTTGACCTTTGGCTGAACCAGTCTGCTACCATTTTGGGACTCCATTTTCATTTATTCTAGGACAGATTCTACCATCTTTACTTCCGCTACAGAGTGCTTTATATCTCATGGTGTTCCATCAGAAATATACTAGTTAATGCGAATAATTGGACTTCCTAGTTGTTATTTTGAGGAAGCACTGATTTAGTTGCTAAGCAGTTACTTTCTTGTTCTGGGTACTGGTGTCTATAGACATAGACACCAGTACCCAGAACAAGAACCATAGCTTGCACTTTATCTACTTCCTCCAAAAATAACTTGACACCTCTAAGAACACTGCAGAAATGTGCTCTATGTCCCTAAGGGCTTGTATTTTGAATTGAATGTTGAATACTAGAAGTGAATTGGGTGGAATAGGCTGAGAAAGGAGTGGGTCACCATAGTGTTAGCCAAATGGCTTCTTTTCTGCTACATACAATATTATTCTGCTCCTATTCAGGTAAAACATGTGCCTGCAGGAGGTACCAGGGGGATCAGAAACATGGGAGAGTAAGAATGAAAGTAAGAAAATGTGGTGAAAACAATGTCAAGAGAAAATGATGATGACATCCACCACTGTGAGAAGAATATACTGTGAAGTCAGATAAAAGAGTTTGTCTGTTTGAAGTCAGAGGTGTTGAGTAAATATACTTAAGATGAGTGTGAGATGGAGCAGCAGTAAAATACCTGATAAACAGCCACACATCACTTTAAAGCTGTTATAATTACATTTATTTACCACTAATAATAAAATATGTAGAAATTATCTATATTATTTAAACTTGCCATGTATCATTTGTGAAAAGGTAGTACCCAAAAAGCTATGCCATCACCGTGCCATTTAAGAAGTAGCTTTTAGCATCTCCACACGTTGTTTCCACAGCTCACATTATTAATGTGATCACCCTCTAACAGATGTCTCATGAATCACCACAACCTGACTCCCTGGCCAATAAAAATGATAATCCTGACCTGTCGTCATTTCACCATCACCACCACAAGCTTGGATATCACGTGCCTGGCTCTTGTGCTGTGCTGTCTGACATAGTGTACATGTACGCCGTGTCTGTGATGGTGGAGAAAGTTTGAATCAATATAGCCATTATGAGGAGATAACAAGAAGGGGCCTGCCATGAATGTCTGTGCATTGACATTTAATGTTCCCCCATCACGCTTGTTTCCTGTACAAGACCACAAAAGTCAGATACATACAGATATAGTTGAAAAAGGAGTCCTGTGGACTCTGTGTGATAGACCCAGTCTGACACAAAAGAACATGCTCTTTTTACTAGTTTAAAGACACTAACTAAGCTAAGACTAATGCTTACTAAGGATGCAGAAATTTAGCTCTGGTTGATGTTTTGAGAATACCATTGATGGACTCTACAGAAATCTGGATTTCACAAACCTTTTTCTTCAGAGAAATCATGAGATACTGTAGTTGCAGTGGAAAAACTGTGGAAATGAAGAAACACTTCAGTTTCTTAGAGTCACTGGAGAAACCCTGAGGCAAAACCTTTTTTTTTAAATCTGGATCAAGAAAACATGTAAACTTTCTTCTCCCACTGAAAGAAAGAAGATTTCTTGGAAGCCAAAAAAACAAACAAAAAAAAAAAAAACCCAAACCCCACAAACCACCCCTCCAAGAATACTCTCAAATTTTGAAGATGCTTAGGATGAAGATTTTGATATCTATCCTGAGGATGGAGCATCCTTTATGTCAGCTGATGTTGGTTTATTCCATCCCCAGGCTCAGTCCTCTGTCACTTACAGGATGAAATAGTAGGTCATCTATATCAAGTTCCAAATTTTATTTATTCAGGAGCAGTTAGATTTTATGATTTAAGGCTCTTAATGGGTGCTGGAAATTTTTGCAGAAGAAAAATGATTGATGAACAGTAAGGAAATGTATTGCTTTATAGGCAATTTAGATTTTTTGTGAAAAAGGTTCCAATTATTAATATAATCCCCTACATGTAAAAATGGGGTTCAAAGTCAAGATATATGATACCCAAGGGTTTACAAACCCTCATAGATTTAGAGCTTTGTTCACTAAAAGAAAAAAACAAAACAAAACCCAAGGTATTTTCACTGCATGAGCAGTACCCCAAAATAAGCCCAGTCCCAAAGAGCCATTTTTTTTTGGAAAACATACTGTGGTGTTTGTTCAACTCTGTTGTAAAAAGAAAGGAAACAAGAGCAAAGCAATGAAAGGAAAATGAGAAGATGGTGGGCTTTCCCTGTCTAATAGTATATACTCTCTCTTCCTTCCCTCCTCCCTCCAGCCAGCTAAAGCAACTGGCAGGTGCAGTATTACTCTGCAGATGGACCAGGAGTGGCACACATACAGTTATATATGCCTGGCACACTCATATTTCCTGCTTTGTATCACATGCCAGCTAACCAGGCAGTAGCCAGATATGAGAGGACATCCCCAGCAGTTGTTGTGCATGGAGATGAACCAGTCTACTGCCAGTACACTGTTAACCCTTCTCCAGAAATAGACTGTGCACTTAAGCCAGGGCAATAACGTTCATTTCCCCCCTCTGCTCCCCTCCCCCC
>VXBZ01005606.1:663606-677509 GCA_013399135.1 Heliornis fulica | reverse complement strand
CACCCGCCCCGGTCCTCTCACTGTCACTCTTTTCTTTCTTTCCCTGTCCTTGTCGTAACAAATGTGGAGAATATTTGGATGGGACAAGTAGGAACAGGTGATTTTGCAGCATTTGCTTGCTCCAAACTTAGACAAATCTCCTGCTGCTCTTCCAGGTCTTCTAGTCCTAAACTAGCTCCTTTTAGGTTGCGGATGGGGGAGAATAAAGCAGGTGGAGGGGGAAGAAAGGTGAACAAGACTCCTGTTACTGTTCAAAATGATCACTGTATTTTACATGCATACTGCCTAGCTAGAGAAAAAAAGAAAAAAAAAAGAATCTATGCTTTCATGAGAAAAACGCAAATTTGCTCATAAACTAGCTCACAAATCACATTTATAGGTCTTTTGGCATCTAAAGATACAACTTAATTATTTTGTAGGATTTACAAAACCATCTAAATGTTGCTTGAGAGTTAAGAGTCAGAGTTTGTGTGAATCAGGCAGATTTACAAAATCATCTATCTCTAGGAACCTAAGTATTTTGTTAAATGTGGTCTGGTATCATTGCAAAAGTGATAAATTTTAAAATCTTCTCCAACACTCTTCATAATTCCTGTCATTTCAGGGGAGGGAAAAGGGCTGCTGTGGACATCTGTGAAAATAATGTCAAAATGGTGGGTCAGGTTCTTCTAATAAATGCACTGGAAAGTCAACATCACAAGTTCACTGCTGTGTTCTCCCTCCAGTGGAAGACCTGAGTAGGGGAGAATCAGTGGACCAACTGTCAGAGTCCCTCCACTCCCCACTGAAGGAGATAACCAAGAAGAAAGTAGGTTTCTCAAAGCAAACTAAAATGCCCTTTATGCAACACATGATCTTTGGAAAGATGAGCTTTCTAGACAGAAAATATTTAAGGAAATATCTCACCAATGCAGGCTTCAGCCGGTCTCAAAACAGGAGAGATTCTGCTCAAAAAAATAACCACCACCATCATAACCCCCCCCCCAAAAAAAACAGACGCAAAAAGTTTGAACATAGCAATAAAAAAAAAGAAGAAAACAACAACAAAATTGGATTCCTTTAAATCTTGACATTTATCACACCATGGGATTTACTTTTACTGCAGTATTTAAAGGATTTCCTACTATTAGACTTGGGAATACTGCAAATAGCACAGTAAATTTAACTACTATGAGCAGTAAATGTCAAGATTTTAATGGTGCCTACTGTATGCCAGTTGGTTACACAGTCACCCATATGTGTTAACATGTAAGACCTGATTCTGCTCTCAGTTATGTCTCTGTGAACCATGAGTAAGTGCACTTAATTCAACTGAGTTACCATCATGTGAGACTAGAACCCAGGTCTGGATCCAAAATCTAGTTTAGAAGAAAAGCATTGGTCTAAATCCTGATTGCTTTCATCAGTTCTTTCCAGAAAAAAAAACAAACCCAAAACAAACAAACAAAAAAAAACCCAAAACCACAAACCAAAAAAAAACCAACAACAAAAAAACCCAACCCACACAAAACAAAACAAAAAGAGGGAAACCTGAAAAAACTCACTGAAAACAAAGGGCTGGGATGGGACATCAGGATCAGTCCCCATTGCAGTGGTGCTGATCATGAGAGAAGAAAGCGGACATTACTTGCTTTGCATTTATCTGTCTTGTAGGTAAGAAATCTATGATGGCAGAGCTGATGCTCCTTCTGTGAGAATAAGACTCCACCTTGATACATTATCAATTAGGTTGTCTGATAGAAATCAGTTAACTTCTACTGTACCAGAGGACTTTTTTCCTGCTTTGAACTTGAGTCATATAATAGTCTGAAGAGCACTTCTGGGCTTTAAAAAAGCTCCTTTACTCCACCCTACTGTTTATTCCCATAAAGTAGCATAAAGCCGTGGAAGATACCAGAGCCATGTGTACCCAAGTACCACTGGCTGAGGAAGCAGTTGTGCAAAAAAGTATTCTTAAGTCTCCTAAACAAACAAAAAACATATTGAATGACAGCTCAGTGAAAGCAAAGAATCTTTTTCTATATCAAAAGAACTTTTATAAAAAACATCCTGTGATGCTAAGATGAATGACAAGCCCTTTGCAGTTGACCCTTGCAGAGATGCCACACAAAGCCAGCATCCCCTACCTGCAGCCCTTCTAGGATGTCACACATATTTACATACCCTGCTGCCTCTCAAGCCAGCAGCCAGCAGCACTCATTCCCTGTGAGGATTCCTTGGGATGGTTCATTACAATAAATGTCCAGTCACACTATGGGTAACAAACCAGAAAAAATTTTGAAGTGTGTTAAACTCTTAAAACATGCTATGGCTTTCTCAGAAATATTATTTTTTTTCTCAACATTAAAAAATAGATATTAAATGCAATTTTGAGATTTGATTTTGAGTAAAAGATTCCAAAGTTTTGGTATGGCTAACCACATTTTCTTAGACATACCCCAGTTCTATTACCCAACAGAGGTTATTTCAGATCCTATTTTCAGTCTGCCACACACTAAGTACTCATCATTTTATGACACATAGTTACATGGACTAAGATAATGGTAATTATATCTCATACTTCAAAGCAATTACCCAGTGAGGTGAGGAAGGGCTCCTTGTTCCACATTCCACAATAGAGTATTTGCAGCATGGAGTTATTCACCTTTCTGAGATGCATTAGCTATTGGTCAGAGTCAGAAGCAAGATACCAGATTTAATGGATTAAAGGTCTGATCCATTATCACACATCTTATAATTATCCAGAAGCATAAGTCTTTACAGTAATTAATCAGTGAGAGATTAGTGAATATTCCCAGTGGGAAGATACTAAGTCTGAGAAATAAGTGTAGTTTGGTGATGCCCTTAATTAGATATTGACTCATTACACAGAACGCGTATGTTTTTGGACACGATGGCCACATACCCTAAAAAACTGTATTTGCTTGTAGTCCTTAAAGAATATAGGGTAATTATTTCAGACATTTACATAAGAAGTCTATAGCCTCTATGCTAGAGGACCCTGTTTTCAGCTTCTCTGTAGGTATGGACGTACGTTTCTGGCTGCTCTGAATGCAGTCAAAAAATGAAAGGGGTGCAGTTGCTTGAGAGCAAGGTATCAGTTCTGCCCCTCTGGCCCCCAGAGGAGCTCCAAATAAGACAACAGGGACTTCCCAATCCTGTTACAGGGCCTGGACCAATCTACCAACATGTGGATGTCTAGGGAGGCTCAGTGCCTATCTAAGGAACAATCAAGGACCAGGGAAGAGATGACGAACACATGTGAACAAGGAAAAATAATTCCTTCCATTTTGGCTTCTGGCTGCTGAGAGCTTGTGATGCCACATGAAGATGCTGTGGGTTTTATGCCCCTAATTGCCTTAATATCCAGCAGTTGGCTTCTGTGAAGCAACCCAGTCCTCATATTTTAAGCTCAACAAGTTTGCAGCAGCAGAAATGGGAGCCCAATGAGACATTACTGGTCACTGACTGTGGGTGGGATTTCATCCTCATTAGCTTCCTAAGTTTAATTCTAACGCGAAGAATATTGCACTGGGTTAAATTAGCTTTGGTTTCCCATTCTTGGGTTGAGCAGAGAGTCATCCGTCTCTGTGCAAAAATTCACAGAATCCTGGTTTTCACCCCAGCAGAGAGTGCCTAAAAGATACCACTACTGTTAGTCTACCCATGTAGTACATGTCTTTTCCATAAAAAAGAGGTGTTCAATCTTTTCTACCAATATCCCCATTAATGACTTTTATTTGTTTTTTTTTTATAGAAGGCAACTCAGAAGGAAACAGGTTTTCATAAGATTTCACAGCCCTGAAGGAGACGTAGAGCTAGAAGCGCGTCTCGAGCCTCCTCCACGCCTTGTCTCACTTGCAAAGGAATGGGCCAACACTGTGATGAGGTCTGTTAAAGGCTCCCTCGGCTCTTTAGTCGCCTCCTCTCATTCCTGACATTGTGTCCCCTTCTGTGTGCAGCACCATCATACATTTCCTATACTCCAAATAACTTCTCACTCCTCCCTCAACTCCCTCCTTTGAGGAACCTTCCTTCCTTTTTCTCCTAATCAGTCATCTCATCTCTCTCTTCCCCGATCCCCCTACTTCCCCAAGCTGTGGGCTTACTGGAACAGGAAATATGCAGCATTCTCAAAGTACTCTATAAACATGTTTAATAACAATCTTTTTCAACCCTTGATCTTTCCTGGATGAATCCCACTTAATCCTCACTGAGATTTTTATGAATGGTTTTTCCTTACCCTTCGAGGCAACGTTTTTCTGCTAATATTTTTATGTCAGCAACTAAGTGGGAGATAGACTGTGGCTGCTAAAAATAAAGAATAAAAGACAAAAACCCACTAATTACTCAGATCAAAACAAAATCTGGAGAAGTGAGTCATAACTCAAAAGAAAGGGAAGAATGTCTTGCTTTTCACTGGGAAGGGGAAAAAACACTACACAAAATTAAATTCTGCTTCTCTTACACTTAGGGGATTATTGTCATCTTTAAGTTAACTAAACTAGATATTACTGAAGCTCACATTTCTAGTCTGCAAGTAAGAAATGAAAGATGTCACTAAAACACACGCGAGTTGCAAAGCAAGAAAGCCAAACAGCTTGAGCTTTACAAATGAAAGAGATGAAATTGCCACAGTACTAAATAAAAGGATTTAATCAAAGCAGAGAACACAAACTACTTCTGACTATGCAAAGCCAGTAAGATAGTGCAACTGGTAGAAGTCTCTCTGCCTGTACATTGTGCCAGTTACTGAACTAGCATGCACCAAAATAATTTGTTAAGTAGTTATCTCTTGCTTTGAGTTCTTTTTTTAAGGAAAATTTCAGTAGCGTGCAAACTATAAATGCTTCCTTGATGCAACTACACCACGGTATTTGGAACTAAGTCTTTTATGCATTATTTAGTGCTTCAACTGTGGAAAAATACTTTCATAATATAGTAACTTGGATGTCTGAGATAATGCTCATGGGTCAAGTTCACAGATGATGTGAAGAATGATGTAAGATATATATGAGGCTTGCCATATCTTGCTCCTTCTGCAGCTTTTCTTAATACAAATCAACCTGGTTTTAATTTATTGGACATTGAATTAATAGCCCTTTAAATGTGCCTGCATACATGTATGTTGGCAATGTTTTGCTGTTATCAAAAGCTTCATGTAGCTCTTGTGGCAAAACTGGCAAAAGATAGCATTGGATGACTTGGAAGTTGAGAAAAGATTGAAACCTGCTCATCAAAATGTCATTCAAAGCAATCAATAACCAGAAATAACTTATTTGAATTATTTTATTAAAGGTTTATAGAACATGCCAGTTTCAGAGAGGTAGGCAATACTTGAGAAAAAAAAAGAAATAGGTGTACAGCTCCTAGATCGCTGGAGGGTGACCACTTAGCACACAATGCAGTCAGTAAACTCACTTAGCACACAACAACTATACTCATCAGACTGTAACATGGACTACATACTGTTTGTGGGCTATTTATACATGCCATTACTAGAGAGATATGTCTTTCACTTGCTGAATCTTTGTCTGCTATGCACTCAGTGCTTTAACTGCTATCATTACAAATGTTTACTCCTTCTCTAATGTATTATCAAATTGCACCAATTTTCATAATAAAACCTTTGCGCCTGATATAAATAGTTTATTCTTGCAAATAACCAAAAATGGGAAGAATTAAATGAGGTTTTTAAGATATTATATACACTGGGAAAGAGCAAGGGCATCATCAGTTTAAAAAAGAATACGCTTGTGCAACCCAGTTTACACTTTTTGAAACCAGTGTTGGTTGATTTCATTCTTCAGGCATGTGATCTGTCTTCAAAACTAACTTGGGGAGTGCCTCCAAAGTGGTAGCTTAAATATCTACACAATAGCTACACAAGACTTGTCCCATCATTTAAAAAGATGACCTTAGTCCCAGTGCCCTGTCTCTCAAGCTTTGTCAAGGAAGACAGCTCGGTAGTGAAGAACCTCTTAACGCTGCTTAAAGGCATGGGGTTTATTTCTGGTAACAGGATGGTGAAAGCCACAGTTTGGAGTTACAGCCATGTTGATCCAAAGGGAGAGGGTGTGAAGATGTAGTTTCCAGTGAAAAGGCCAGCCTCACAGGAAAGTCATATTAATGATGTTTTGAAAGAGCAGAAATAATAAGGGTCAACACTGTCTGGTCAAATGCATGCAAGGTAGCTGTATCGGCCATAGTCTATGCATCAGTGAAACAACTGAACAGTTGTTTTATTAAATGGTATTATGAACTCTCTGATCATAATAGCAGCTGCTATTTGTATCCCACTGGACTAATATACTCTGTTTTCCTTATTAAGGCACGTTTGGGACAGTTTGGGGGGGAGGAGGGTGGGCAGTGGGGAGAAATTGCCATGAGAAAATGTGCCAGGATTCTTCATTTCAAACAACACGTTACAAAATAGTTTAAAAAGACAATGTGCTTTTATTTTGTAGATATGTTTGAAGTTACAAGCAACTGATACAAGATGGAGTAGCTTCCTGTCTATATTACGCAATAGATTGTCTCAGTGAAGTCTTGCTTTTCAAAGAAATGCGAGTGGGAGAGACATACCCATTAGTAAGTACCCACAGCTGGGTGCCTAACTTGCTTATTTATACACTCAGAAGTACACCAGAGACTAGAGGTACTTCCAAGAAAGTAAAGATCTTGGGGAAAGAAAGAACTAGCCTGGTAAAAAAAGGAGGCCACAGCTGCCATTTGCACCTGCCAAGTCATATTCACATCTCATAATTTGTTAGAAATAGTCACATCGCAACACAGTTCTCCCACCCAAATCTCAGTTGTATTAGGTCCCGTCTGTTTCACTAGCCATTCATGTATGCCCATATTTGTACATTTATGTGTCTAGCTGCAGTAGACATGGATTCTGGATAATTATTAGTTTTGAAAGGGTTTTTAATTTTAGGAGATGCAGTAGCAAAAATATTGTCAGACTCATATTCCAATTTAAATATTAGAATGATGTTTCATTGTTTTTCAGTATAAAAAAATTAGAAGAGATTATGATTTTTTTAAAATGATGCTATTTTGATATGATATTGCAAAGAGAATAAGGCACTTTCCTTTAAACTGATTTTCAAAGCTATATCTGAGATCTATATCTGCTGTTTATGGATCACAACTAACTTTATAGTCATGTATAAACTGTACTTCTGAGTGTTGTAAGAGGTATCCCCTGTCTCACAATAAAAATATTATGGAACATTATATTTCCATATAGTAATGGCACTCTTATTTTACTAGTAGGAAAGGTATTGTACTAATTTAATTGACTAACATAAAAGTCTCACAAGCAAGATCAATATTTTATTTTCTCAACAGTTTTTGTCAATGAAGATTTAATTTCCCATGCAGAAAAGGTGTCTGTATAGCTCACGGATATAAGTGGGGTGTGGTCCTCTCTGTGGAGCCCAGAGGCTTTGACTTCCTTCCCTGCTCCAGTCCCATGTGAGTCTCAACATCAAAAAAGAAGCCTAGATGTCAGTAAGTAGGGGTTTTATTTGCAACCCTGTAATAAACTTATCCCTTGACCCAAAATAACATAAATTCTGTATGGTTTAGTTTTATGCCTGAACTAAAGACTTCTGACAGCTTGGCTGTGTTGGTTGGGATTTGAAGATAAGAAAACAAACAAAATGGAAAAAAAATATGTCTTAGCCTGTTTCACAGGTTTGACATCAGACATCCAAGGCTTCTGTAATAGGGCAAATATTACCCTAATCTTTGCTGTAAACCTAGAAGGAGTTTTTTTTTAGAAATCTTTCTTAACACAGAAACACACACACACAAGTTAGCCTAAATACAGCATTGTTTAAAGATAATAAAATTAGAATGCTGCAAATCTGCAATTATAATTCAGAACCTCAGTACAATGGACAGATATGTGAACTTTCCCTGAACCTAATACCAAGTGCTGTTTGAGAGAAATTTTCAGTTCATCTGGGTCAACAGCTTATGCTGTGTGGAAGCCATTGGCTTCAGTTCAGTGGTCAGACTCAACTTTCCCATCGAACTTCTGCATTTGTGCAAAAATCAAAACTCCTTGAAAATTCAGAGGTTGTAAATTAGAGACAAAACTTCATGAACCTCTAATTAGACTATAATCTGTCCACAGAACAGGTTTATTTAGTGTTCTGTTAATCCTGACAGACTCATCATCTAAAGGAAAGGAAAAATATCCTTCCCGCGTGTACTTACAGCTTGCTCCAGTGGTGACACGAGGTAGCACTAGACACGTTTTTTCCAGGACACTGATGTAATATGGAGGGAGAAATACTGAAATATAAATTTTTTTTTAAAAAGTGAAAGATATAAACATAACCTCATTTTACATCATGGATGAAGAAAAAGGTATGGTCTGAAACAAATGAGCTCGGATGGAGTTAAATGGGAAACCTACAGCCCAGTTGTCTGTTTCAGTGGGTTGGCTTCTGAGAAGCTATTTCTACCTTGAAAAAAATTCTAATAATAAAAATTATTATAATTATATACATAATTACTTGGCACTTATCATTAATAACCAATGCTAATAAATCCAAATCCTGAAAATAATATTAAAATCATTTTGCCATTTGTGCCTTGACAGAATATTTGTTTATCATTCTTTTAATTTTAGAACACATTTTGTGACTCTGAAGGTGCAGATGTGAGAGGGGAGGCTGAGCAGTGGCTGAAGAACATCTTTTTCTGCTTTGTGGCATGTAAAACAAGCTGAAGAAGGCATAAACCCAGCTGTGGATATATCTGTGGAGAACATTTTGGAAAGCTGGTTCCTAGAGTGAAAACAGAAGAGCGTGGTGAGAACTGACAAAGACCACAAAGACCCTTCAACTGCTCACAGTGTGACAGGGCCCAGGTCTCCCAACCAGCCTTGCTGGCCCTGAGCAGCCTCACACACCAGGGCCCTCATTTCAGCACAGCTCAGAATCTGCCAGCCACAGACCCTGTTGAGGCCTGCCCTGGGCCTGGCCCCCTGCCTACCAGCCCTCGCAACACCCTGGCACTGTCATTTACATTCCACTTTTGTATGATGCTGGTGAGCGATGGAGGAATGGACTAGTTCCTTCCAGACTTTATTCTATTCCCCTACAAAGCACAAACCTTTAGAGCTGGGTTCCTGATAGCATGTTGAGGGCAAATTTTCTGCTAAGACTTTCAGTGGCCTGCAACATGAAGTCTATTTAAATATAGCTAACTAATACTTCTACTTAAACCCCTGTTTTTCCTATTATATTCTTCATTTTACGTCCTGAAACATCACACTCATGTTTGTTCAGACCAAACAGAGATATCTTTAAGCTACCTGTGAGTTCACTATCAACACAGATTCTCAACCTAGCTCTTAAAAACTCTTTATACCTATCCTCAAAGTTGTATTTTTCTATCCCTGGACTTGACAAATAGCATGTGTGGTGAGGTGGGAAAGGTGTTCATAATTTCCAGCTGAAGTATTGCCTGGTGAAGTGTCAGCTTGGGTTACATAACTCATATATAAACAGACTTTTTGTGGCTGGTAGGAGAATAATTGGTTCACCTCATCTATTCCCCTACCTTCACACAGCTGCATTGGCCTCTTATTTCATTATTCAGTAAAGCTTTCAATGACCACCACATTCTTTACAAAACAGCATTTCTAACATTAAGAAAACCCTCATAGATTAAGATGATATGGTCGAATATAAACTCTAAAATGTCCTCAGGAAGATACAAAGTGTTTATTGGACTAAACCTGAGGTTGCTCAAATCTGAGTCTTCTAGGTCACCCTCGTGGGAGAAAGGCTGGTGTGGTGCTGAGCCAGAGAGGCCTGAGAGTCAGAAGGACATTTGGCAGTTGCAAAGCTCCAGAGGCCCCTCTGCCAGATGATTCAAGTGCAGTGGGATGGCTTCAGGCATCACAGATGAGAGACCCTCCTCCAGTTTCAGTGCTGGATAGATGAGCTCATGTGGGCAATCAGTATAGTACATGCCTTCTCTTAATACAAACTAGCCTTTCCAGGCCAGTGAACTAAGGTATGTCAGGTTACTGTACTACTGTAATAATAAACCATGATGACTTCTGAGAGAATGAAGTGAAAAGATACCATTGCTGGCACAAACTGGAGTGGCCTAACACTGGGGATGCAAGGAAAGGCAGCAAGGTTCCCTAATGAGCTTCTCATTGCATGAACCTCTGCAATACCATTAGTTGCTGTTGTTTCCTTCATCCTGTCGATATGGAGGATGACATTGTTATCATGTAGAGAGACAGCATGATTACACACAACATACACCAATGTGGTTTACCAGCTCAACATTCAGATACCACACGATAATTTCAGGTAATTTACTTGACCTTTCTGGGACAGGATGTAGAAAAAGAAACAACTAACCATATCACTGTGATCCCAAGCCTTTGATGAGCCACTAGTGACTACATGTGGTTCTTTTTCCCAGCTTAAGAAACAGACACCTGTAGAAAGAAAATATTGAAGGTGATATGTTGCCTGACAGGTGCAGTTGAGAATTACTGCTATAAGCAATAACATACTGATACTGCAAAGTGCGTATATGCTTCACAAACAGAAACTTTCACATTTATTCCTCTGCTCTGTTACATTCATGTTTTCAAAAATCTCCATGTGCTTATCATCATCGTATGCATCAAGTTCCTCTATACATTCTTATTCTTCAATCACTTCTTTTCCAGTCCTCCTTTCCCACACTGCAAAGGAAGGGACCCTACCCATGTTTATCAGAGCCAGATTTGCTCCTGGACTCCTTGCCATTCACTCCTGGACAGTCATCCATCCATCCATCCATCCATCCATCCATCCATCCATCCATCCATCCATCCATCCATCCAATATTTCTTAGAGTCTTTTCTGGCTACATATATTAATCCATTAGATTAGATTTTAAAAAGATTATTCTTGAATGATAAAGTAATAAATATTTTTTTTCCTTTCTGTTTGTCACATGAACTTCTATAGGTGTAGAAATTACAGATATTTTTCATTTTTCCAGATTATAAAGTGAAGACAATATTTAAATCTCCCATGTCTTACTGGAGGTGTGAAGGCTAATCAAGGAATGTGCAGAACAAGCAACATTCAACACGTGTTTGCTGCTTGTTCAGAAGCAATGGCAGTATCAGTAGAAGTACAATTGCATGAGAAGGAACATATGTATTTAAAGTGCACACATCTGTGAAAACCACTTTGTTTCTGCTCACTTCAAATGGGGAGCCTTTCTAGAAGAGAAGAGAGTTTTTATGACATTGAACCATCCCTCTGTTGCTTCTCATTGTACAATACCTGTACTAGAATACACTGGCAAATCATTAGGAGACATCTTCTTCAAAGTTTTTGTAAATACTACTACTTATGTTACCTGAATTTAAATCATAACCAAATTCCTTACACTCCTGTTAAAAAATTGGATAGAAAAAGATCTCATGATGTTAACCTTCAGCTTAAAGCTCAATTCTCTCAAACAGGTGAGAGAGCAAATAGAAATTGTACAAATATCCATGGAACAGGAAAGATAAACAGGAGATGTCTCTGAGGCCAAGGAAATGTATTGAAAACACTAAAGATTCCCACATAATTTTCTTGTACTGAATTGCATGTATAGTTTGTAATAGCAAATTATTTCTTCTTTCAGGTGTCCAATCAAAAGATACGTGAAGTCCCACTATCCCAATTCCCCAACTGAATCATAGAGAGTAATATAATAAGGTCCCATTGACAAAAATATTCCTTGATTGCAAGGATCATCGATATCCTGAAAATGAGTTTTCACAACACTAGAGGTGCACTTCAGCTCACTTTGCCAGGTGTTTGCATTGCAGTGATAATTTCCAGCACTGTGCTGGCTGCTGAATATGGCCCAAAATTGGAATCACCCCCTTAGGAGTATTCAGATTGCATAGAAAAAAATGGGAAAAGAATAAACAACCCTCACAAGGAAAAGAGCTCCGCACCCTGAATGCAAGCTGCATCAGACCAAGTGTGCAGGAGTCATGCTTACAGGTTTATACCAACAGAAGTTTCTACACTGATATGCAGGAAAGCTCAGGGAGAATCTCAGAATCAAGTATTCTCTCTAGTTCAAATCTGTGTTTTGGGGGAGAAGGAGTGGTGTGCTTTGGGATAAACTCAGGTGCATGTGTTTGCACACACAGTGCCTTTTTCTTCTTCACTGGGGTATTTACACAGTGTTTCCCTTAATCTGAATCTATCTCTATGTATGTGCTTGATAGTGACTTTCCCTAATCCTAAGCAGCAGTTGAGTTCTGGTCTACAGTTTAGTGGTGAAGGAAGATTTCTTCCATTCCTCACTGAAAGCACAACCTTAGTTTGTTTAGTGCTGGTCTTTCAAAACCTTTCTTTTCTCTTCCTCTGCATGCAAAAGGACAGAGAAACAGGTAAGAAAGAGGCTCAGCTCATGGTGCCATAAAGGACCCCTCACACAACTTACAACTTCTCAGAGGCATGTATGGCACCCCAGATGCTATGGATGAACCCCCGCAAAGGTGACTGTTCACACTTGCACTGAGTGCAGGCTGTCCATCCGCAATGCCAGAAGGTATCACACATGTGACAATATCTGCATCATGCAGAAGCTACTTCCACTGCCCTTACTCTGCAGTGAGCAGACTGTGCCTCAAGTCAGAATACCAGACAGAAAAGTACTGACTTGCTGTTGATATCAATTTATGGACAGAAAGTTGAATTCCTCCTTTCTGTTGCTAATTATCTCTTACATAATTATAAAAAAATATTCCCTTTGGCATGAACTTAACTGGTCCGTATTCCAAAGTGCTCCAAAACCAAGATGTTTAAAAGCAACCTGTGTTTTCAAACACCCTTCCATCCAGTTACCTGATTTGAATGGTAGGAAGCTTCATTTTCAGTAACTACTCTTAAAAAAGTTTCCAAAAAGTAATAGCAATAGTGCTAGTCACATTTGAAAATGTTGTTCCTTGTATTACTTGCAAATAATGACCAATCAGTTACAAATTATAAGTCTGAGGGTTTTGGGGGGTTAAAAATATACACATGGTGCTAAAAATTACTTGATAATTGACCATTACTTATTTTAATGGATTGGGATTTTTTCCCACTGATTTTATGCGATTACCTCAGTTTGGACACACGCTCCCTAGAAAAGGCAAGGAGGATTGGGATTATTTGTTCAGGCAGCACGAATACCAGGCCCTAAGGCACAGCCAAACTGCTGGTCTGGATCCCCTGCATCAGTTGAGAGAACACTAATCCCCAAATTGTTGATGGTACACAGACAGCCCATATCTGTCCATCCCAAGAGCTCTGCATGGAGAAGTTTGAGCTGACTGGGTCTGCCACTTGCTCACTCTGGGAGCCGTAGCCCATTGCATAATGAAGCAGCACCGTATGTTTATGTATCTTTGTAATGTGAAAAAGCAAGCATTGCCCTTAATCCCTGGTATTTATGATTCATAAAGCAATGGAAAGGATGTGAATAAGGAATAAGTGTTATGAACAAAAGATGTCTGTGCCTACTGCTGCTGCCACTAGAATCAATCTCTTCTCCTGCAGTCATGGCACTGCATTGGAACTGCAGGCCTGGCTTAATGCACCCTGACTGCAGCTGTGTCTGCTTTGGTTTTGTGAAAGAACTTGCAAGTCTAGCATGGTAACTTCTCATCTGCAAGCCAGGAGTTTTATTCACAGTTTTCTAGAAGCCACATTAAATAGCAACATCAGTCTGGAGATCAGCTTCTGCAGCAATGTTCTTATCCTTAAGCCTGTGCAGATGGGTGATTCCCTCTGTGCTTGCTTTAATGGCTGTGCTGCTGAAGACACTAATATTCTAAGACATATCTCTCCAGGGGGCTCTTGATATGAGA
>VXBZ01005606.1:653606-658606 GCA_013399135.1 Heliornis fulica | reverse complement strand
GTACTTTTAGCCTAAGGCAACCAGATGCCCCAGATTCATCAGGCCAGTCCCATTTTTTTAATGGACCTTCCTGTTGTCTGTTGCAAATTGTCCGGGTGCTGAGCCGTTCCAGTTTTCACAGCCCCCTTCCCTTCCTCCCAGACAGCCAACGCTCCAGCCCCAGTTCACTTCCTTTGTGTCTGACATCTGCACCATTAGACACCGGAAAGGTGGGCAGGTAGCCCAGTGGCCACAAAACCTGTTTCATTTCTTGGCTGTGCCCCAACAATCCCGCTGCCCTACCCACAAAAATCTTCCAGGATGCTAAGACCGCAAATCTGGTCAGCTTATTTTAGCCAACTGTACTATTTAGAAAAATTAAAACAATTATTGCTTGCTTCAAAATGTTTATCTGCCTCTTTAGTTTTCACAGAATGTTTCCTGGCTTTATGGCTAATATTTTACAGCAGAGAAGTAATTATTTTTAAAAAATCAACCAAAAACCAACACAAAGTATAATTGTTCTGAGATAGCTGAACCTGAAGCTATTAATTTATTGTTTTTTTATGTTTTGGGATTTTCCAGGAGGGTGCTGACTTCGAACAAAAGGCACAAAATAAAGTTGGTATAAGATGTAGTCATACAATAGGTGAGAAAGTTATTTGTATAAAAGCCCTCTAGAATAGCATTGAGTAGTAACATTATTTGGAACCAAAGAAATTGCTTGATATCTGGGCTGCCATTCTTCCTCGGGGAAACTGTATTTAACAAAAAAAAAAAAAAAAAAGACACAAAGCACACATAAGTGCCTCTCGTAACGTGAAAGATTTCTGTTTAATTTTGTTTAAGTGTTCTGTGCTATCAGTTGCTGCTTGAATTAAATGAAAAGCAATTTCAGTGGTAAACTGAACCCTTAAATGTAAGAAAAAATTTCCATTTTCTTTTGAGCTATGATCTTAAATTATAGCAGTGCCCACTAGAGCTGTTTGAGCTCAGGTTGTGTTGGTGTGTTTGTTATAATAAAGCCTTTACTTAAGGAGGATTATGACTTGGCCACAACAATACCTAGCAGAATAAAAGGTGACAGGAAAACTCTTAGTCTGGGAAAAATATTTTAAAAAAACCCACAAAACCCCATATTTAAGATAACTTTAAAGGGAATATTGTTAACTACGTCACTTATTAAAATAAAATTTGTGACAGCTGTCTCATTTGATCACAAGTACAATTAGGACTTTCGAATTATCCTTGTTTTGAAACTCATTTTTAAAAAACAACACAGATCATGTCCATTGTGAGAAAGCATGTGAAATAGCTGACTGAAAATCCAGTGATGACTTTTTGTATTTCAATATGTGAAGTAAATTAAGATGACAATTCAATAGCAAAAACCTTTTCCAAATTATTTTTGTACTGCTTGAAAATCAGCTTATACCAGAGTAACAATGAACAGTTTATATACCTCCTCAACCATTACAGAAATATAACAATCTTCCTAAATGTATGCTCTAATTTTTAAAAATATAATCTTACACTTGAAGCTGAATTTAAATAGTGACAGCTGATGTAAAATGTCCCTCACTGGTATGTGGCAGCCATTTTAGGTATTCAGGTTGGTTTGTTGTTTTCTACTAGTATTTATACAGTAGAAAAACAAACACTTGAAGTATGGTGAAACCCATCGGCATATCATAAACACAGGGCAGCATTACAGGATAACAGTTAAATTTCTGATTTTCCTTTGAAGAGAACATCTTTGGGTTTGTTTGTTTATTTGTTTTAAATATGATTAAAAAAATTTAAAAAGTTAATAAATCATAGTGATGTAGGACCAATATCTAAGCTTTTACTAAAAATATTTTGCCCTTTCATTGCACTAAGACTTGAAGTGTTTTGAAGCATTAACTAACTTAGTTTCTCAATGTCTGTAAGAAAAGTATGAAAAAAGCCTAGTATCCTCATGTCACAGATGAAATTGATATTTGGTGACCTCGTCAGATCCACATAGGAAGCCTATGGAAGATCTGAGTATGGACACCTTGCTGCCACTCCCTTCCCAATACATATCCCACCTCCCCAGGACTGCACAGGACAAATCCATGTAATGAGAGTTTATAAAGACAAAGATGATTCGAGTCCACCTAATGACAGCATATAGATTTCTTTTAACATCACATTGGGAAGATACTTCTTAAACTAGGTCTGAATACTAATTGCTTGAATCCAAACAGAATAGTGGATGGGTGAGATTTAGAGGTTCAGCCTGAATACCTTCCTATAGCTGCACAGAGACCAAGCTGCAATGCAGTTGTGTCTTTCCCAGTTCCTGCATTTTGACCTGAATCAAGTTCATTTGTCACATTTGTCCCCAGATGCCTTTTATAAGGAAGGAAAACATGCTACTTATTTCTGGCTATTAATTCAAGAACATTCCTTCCTGTCTTCATCCCATCATTGACTGACCCTTTTCTACAACTGCAAACCCAAACTACTACTTTTAAGGCCCTTCATGACTACAGATCTCCCACAGATCATCTGCATCAACTCATTTATTCTCTCCGGAGCATTGACAGTGATGGCAGACCCCGTTCTTCATCAACCAAAGTTTCCTCAAAGTACCTTTATGCTTTTTAAGGTATAAAAGCTCCTTTTCAGCAGATGACTCCTCACTTCAGAGGCGTTTCCCACAAGTCTGCACAGCCATTATTTCATATTCCTTCAGCTCTCACCTTGAAACTTGCCTATGCTGTAATGCTGATAAAGCACCTGACAGCAGTTTTTGTGTTGTGTGACATATCCCTATTGCACCAATGATAATAATTTCCTTGTTATCTGATATTCTTCCATTGTGCTGAGTTCACCTATTGTTCCTTGTCATGTCCGTGGGCCCTCCCTGAAAACCCACTTTACTCATTGTAAAGGCTCCCACTGCTTTACGAGGCTTTGGATCAGGCCCCTGGATGCAAAGACTTCTCCATTTATGGGCACGACTGGGCACAGCCCTCTCCAAGCAAATTGTACACCTGACAACATTTTACCCCTCTTCCAGCCTACATCTCCATAGTAGCTAGCTTCCTTTTGGTCCTGGCTGAAGGATGACTGCTTGTCACTTAACACCTCTTTTTCATTTTAAAATTAAATTTTGAATCAAAGGGAGATTCTTTAGCCTTTGTTTTGAGGACTCTTAAGCTTTGTTCCATAGCAGCTCTTATCTTAATCCGTTTATCTATTCCTACTTTAAATATTCACTTAGATTGCCACTCAACTAATTCAACAAACTTCAAATCAGAATAGCTCCATCCCATGGTCTTTTCAAATCCAAAGACCATTCTGGATCTAGATGTTTTCCAAGACCTACCACAAGGCACAAACACAGAATCTTCTCAAACCTGGTGCAGAATGGGCCCATTTCTGGCAGTGACCTCATTAAGCACAAACGTGTAGGACTGTGCAGAGTCACACAGAGATTCCTATTTAAGTTATGACACTGATTCCTGATTCCCTATTTCAGCACCAAATAGTTCAAAGGAAATGTGGGCTTCGGGTGTCGGTGGGAAAACAGGAGGCCCCTGTGCAAAGACCTACAGTGGACCCGCTTTCATCACCTTCCTGTTCCAGGCAGAGGAAACCCGACAAGGGTCTCCTCATCTCACTGTCAGCCATCAGAGAAAGAATAGCAAATTTTAAAATCAGTTCTGGAAGAGTTTGCAAGTTGGCACAAGAGCCTGTAATGGCTCTAAACCTTTAACATTATTTTAAGGCTATATTTAAATATATATGTGTCATTTAAAATAACTCCCATGCCCTCCTCCCGTTCGCTATTATTCATTTCAGCACCGATGCAACAGCCAAATGGTTTACCAGCCTGTGTCGCTAACACTTGCATAATAACTTGAGATCTCACAACCCCTCTATTTATCAAGCAACAATGTTACCAAAAATAACTATATCCATTGCTATAAGGGGAGTTGGGGAGGGGGAGAGGGGGAAAGGGGATGGGGAGATTTGTCAATACAATTTGAAACCTGCAATCTTTAGAGCTAGCGCGGAAGCTGTGACAGTGTGTAAGTCACTTTTCCTGATGGGGCACTTATGTCGAGGTGGAGCCAGGAAAAGAGGGGCTGTGCAGGCCCTGCGTCCTCCTCTCGGAGAGGTGCCAGGACTGCCCCATCAACGTGGGGCTCCACAGCGATGTCACCGCACATGTTGCTGCAAACCAGCTCCAAGTAAAACAGGGGACACTTTTCTGGGGTGAGATTCACAGTATTGGTGCAACAAACCCACAGAAGCCCCTTCACCACTGCATCTTTGCAAACAGCAGTAACCATTATCTCCTCTGCTATGCACCTATTCTTAATACCATTTTTCACAGCAGATTGACCGGCGCTTGGTGCAAAACGCAGGAGGTTAATCACGAAGGAATGTCACTGTCGTGTCCATTGTCCACCTACTGTGTTGCCCATGTCTGTCTGTGCGTGTACGCGTGCGCGTGTGTGTGTGTGTGGCTTTTCTTTTCAAAGCCTGAGCGTTCCTGGAGGTGGGAGGGAAGGAGGAAGGGAGGCAGCAGCTCTTTAGAAAGGCTGCTTCATCTGTGAAGTTTACAAAATACCATCAGCATTGCTGAACTAATGAATAACAAGAATGTGTTGTCTCTAGCTTTTATGCAGACTGTTCTGAAAAGATTCAAAACTGTGTGGGACCTGCAGTGTTGATCTGCCTATTCCAGGTACAGCTTCAATGATTTTTATCTCAGCTTGGAACACGGAGTGTGTTCTGATACTAATACTGATAAAAGCATAAAGGCTGATGCCATCTGCCATGGCAACTATCAAGATGGCAGCTGCTTTTCATCAGCTTTATCTGAACTTTGCATTAATGGGAATTCAGACACTGTGGGTGCATTTTCAAAAAGGACATAAAAATGATAGCACTCCTCTGAATAAAACCAATTCGTCAAATATCAATCTACTCTCATCTCCTTTATCTTTCTGGTAAGAAAAACGAAAAGGGGTGGGTTGGGG
>VXBZ01005606.1:570088-653464 GCA_013399135.1 Heliornis fulica | reverse complement strand
AGGGAAGGAGATGAAGAAAAAATGTTCTAGTAGTAATTCTAAGGGGTGTTTTTTTCTTTTTCCCTTCATCAACGGTTTTCAGCAGGTACACCTTCCCCATGTTCATTAGCAGTGCTAGAACATGACAGTTCACTACAGAAAAGATGCTAATTGCAGCACACAAGCTTTGTGTTGCTGGCTATAAAAGTATATATGAAATATAAATATAAGATGGTAGTGTAGTATGCTAACATATTAGAATACTGTTACATTTCTACTGATTTTGCTATTTTCCAGGAGGTTATTTTCCCTGATTTCTTTTCCTCTACTAATTAAATCTTTATTTGATTTTTTTTTTTTTTTTTTTTAACTTAGAATCTGGCTCTCTCCTTCTCAGAACAAATTTTATTGAATTTTAAGTAGATATAGATATATAATAGATGTATCTAAACAAAAAAATACAGAAAACAATGATGCTAAACTGTACATACAATGGAATCCAAAAATTTACAAAACATGTTCTCAAAAGAGTGTTTGTTGCTACTACAGATTGCTTTGGCAAGTAAGACTGAAATACTTGAATGTGAGTGAAAGAAATCCTAATTAGAAAGCAGAATTAGACATAGAAAGCAAGTTAGACATAGAGAGGACAAGGACCAGAGACTGGATTTTGCAAAATACTGAGTGACTTCAGCTTTCCAAGAAGTCAGTGGCATTGAGGGAGCTCTCTGGCATCTCAAGTCAAGCCCCAAGGGACCTAGTTCACTTGAAGCAAGAACAGCAGAGCAAATCATCAGCTATTGTAAATCAGCTTAGCGCCGTGGCAGTCAAAGCTGGGGCCTGAGCTGGGCCAAAAGCAGTGGTAGCTTGCTGGCTTGCTCATCATGACTATTTGGCCCAGGAACTCTCAAGGTTGATAGGAATCTACAGTTCTGCATCTAAATAAGCATTATGAATTGTATTAATAACCATGCTGCCCATTATGAAATATTTTCATTCCTTCTCAATATTTTCATCCGGAAAAAAATTTATTCAATACATGGTTATGACACAACAACAAGATTGTTGGAAGCTAGGAAGGAGAAAAATGGCTGAGACTTACAAAAGAGATTTTTACTTTTCTTTCTGCAATCCACTGTTTCAAACATGCACTCATTTTCTCTTTCTGTTGTTGTGCTCTATATTAAATGAGGCTAGTAGGCAGGGTAAGACAACCTTCATTTTCAACAATGGGAAAAGAAAGAGAAAAAAAAAAGTCTACTAAATTTCAGAGAAGCAACAAAGTAGTGTACAAAAGCCAAGGTTTCTTCAGATTTTGTTTTCCGGTGCTCCCAGCCCAATCCTCAGTAACTGCTGGGACACTGTTGGAACACTTCATTTAAGGGCATTCTGTATATTGAAATGAGTCTCATTTCAGCAAAATGCCCCTCCCTGAACATGACAGTTTTATTTAAGGTCTTGTAGAATGAGAAAAGCTGCAAGACCAAAGAGACCACACGGAGGTTTTATTGGGTTTTGGTAGCTTCCTCCAAATTACATTTAAGATACCTTGATAAAGCTAGAAGTAATGTGAAGGCCTTGAGGAACCTGAGCAACGAGGAGCTTGAACTGCTGAAACTATTTTATCCTTTTGTACTGCAGGGACGGGAGATTTTTTTTTTTTGTTTTGTTTTGTGAAGAGCCATCAGTCCCACAACAGTTTTAGGCACTAAAAGTATTTATCTAAAGAAAAATTTAATAAATTACTAGAAATTAACAACAATAAAACAAAAACATAGGAAAAAAAAAACCTAGGATCATGTCATGGTTTCACCTGAGATAGTAGTAATTTTCTTTCTGTCCTAGGGGGTATTCTGTAAAATAAAATGTCATGCTCCAGATGTAACTGGGGAAGGTAGCTGGGAGGTGGGATCACTGCTCGGAAACATACTGGGCATCAGCTTCATTGGGTTTGTTTTTTTCTTTCTATATGTGGTGAGCAATTGCACTTGTGTATCACTTGCTTTATTGTTATTACTATTATAATCTTTATTATTATTATTATTATCTTATTTTGTTATCATCTTAAATTGTCTTTATCTCAGCCCACAAGGCTTTGTCCATTCTCTTCCCCATCCATCCCTTTGGAAAGAAAGATGACTGAGCAAGTGGCTGTGTGGTGCTTAGTTACTGGCTGGGGTTAAATCATGGCAGTAAACAAAAGCAGAGCTGAAAACATGCAGACTTTTAGGACACAATTCCATGTGTGAAAAAGTCAATTCACCTCCCCCCCTTGCAAGAACATATTATTAATGTTTAATTCCAACAGCAAAAATAGATAATTTCTGGAATGGGGTGAGTGAAANCTATATGTGGTGAGCAATTGCACTTGTGTATCACTTGCTTTATTGTTATTACTATTATAATCTTTATTATTATTATTATTATCTTATTTTGTTATCATCTTAAATTGTCTTTATCTCAGCCCACAAGGCTTTGTCCATTCTCTTCCCCATCCATCCCTTTGGAAAGAAAGATGACTGAGCAAGTGGCTGTGTGGTGCTTAGTTACTGGCTGGGGTTAAATCATGGCAGTAAACAAAAGCAGAGCTGAAAACATGCAGACTTTTAGGACACAATTCCATGTGTGAAAAAGTCAATTCACCTCCCCCCCTTGCAAGAACATATTATTAATGTTTAATTCCAACAGCAAAAATAGATAATTTCTGGAATGGGGTGAGTGAAAGTATACACAAAGCCACCACATTGCTTTGTGCTGACTACTCTTCTTGGGAGCTATGAGGGCACTGATTTTTCAATAAAGAAAGCAACAGAGATAATTTTAAGTCTTACCCAACGAAGGACAATTCCATTCTCTAATAAACACAACTCCATAATCCTTCTCATTCTTTATGACTATGGCTTTACTGTTGCCATCCACTGCTTTAATCATTTGAAGGCCACTAGAGTTTCGCCATTAACTTCCAGGCAAACAAGCATGGTGAAAAACATCATAGCTTCTGAAACATTTGTCCAACTCAAAGACAAGAGAGGTGGTTCTCAGATTAAAGTGTTCAGAAAAGACCTCCACCCACCCCCTCCAGCATCCAGAAAAGTGATCTAAAGCTCATGGCAGATAGAGCATTAAGCCATCAACTGAAGAAGGAAATGAAATTATTAGGTGTGTAAATGGACCATAAGCAGAGAATCAGGTGGCCACATTTGTTATAATGAGCACAGGACTGAAAAGGGTATTACAGAAATCAAATGATACAGTGAAGAATGGCCAAAATTATATGACAGCTCTAGGAGCTTAATTGTTTGAAACTTTGGAAACAGTTGCTCCATGATCTTCAGTAAGGAAAAGAGGCAAAATAAATATAGATGAAAGCAAAGCAGAATGGAAAACTCCAGTAACTAAAAGAAAAGACTGTCAAGTTGGAAAAATAAAGAGACTGAGAAATAGGCTATTAAAAGTGGTATAACCGAACACCGTCAAAGTCCCTGTGGAAGTCAAAGGAGTTTACCATCAACTCACTAGAGTGATAATGTTATTCCTGTAATTTATTTTTTTTTTCAAAAGGTGGAAGACCAAACATATAGGGTATGTACATTAAATATTGCATGTTGCACAGTCTTTGCAAACTGTAAAGTGTTTAAGTACATGTTTGGAAAAAATACAAATGAGAATAGCATTAACAATAAAATTATTCTGACACTGTTGAAGGTACCTTGGTTTAGAACAGTAGAGAGACTAGACCTGCAGAATGAAAAGAAGTATGGACTTTTCCATTAAAAAAATAATGAGCACCCATTAGATACATTATCACGTACTCACATTACCCTATTGCCAGAGCACTGGCTGCTGCAATGTGTTTAACTCAACTTCAATGGGCCAAACCTTAAGTGGAATCTAGGTAACTGTCTGCATTGTTTTGCACCTAAATGGCTTTGAAAATAGGGTTGAACTGGCCCAGGTCATCCTCCTGATACATCAGTTGCTTTGAGAGCATACTCCTTAGCAAAATGAGCTTTAAATGAGCAGATTTTATAGACTTCTATGGTTAAAGTTGGAGATTTTGTGTTCTCCTCAGAGAACCTGTGTGGAGATTTGGTTCTCATCAAGACACAAATAAATTGTGCTTATGCTTATTTTTTTCCCTCATTTAAATTTTATAATTGTAAGAGTTAGTACGATATGCTCTTTCTTAAAGAAGAAGCAGCCTCCATGTCTCTGCAGTGTCTCATCCTTTCACATATAGGCCTTTGACCTCTGCACCTCTTGCTGCAACCTTATACAATGTTGGGTCTGTTTGCATACCGTGAGGACTCTCATTCCAGTTCAGTGGAAATGTGAGCATGGGGAAGTATAAAATACTGCTATTTATTATTAATAATGGCAAAATTTCTGATGCCTGGCATTGAAATTCCTTTGACATATTAATATCGCATTGTAACTTTGTCACCAAAGAGGGGGTTCTGCATGTTCCTTCTCTTCAATTAGTCTGCAGTTGTAATGCTCTGGTAATGGGGTCTCCATAGAGTTACATTGAAATTGCTTTCCCCATCCTCATCTTATGTTGTAATGGCATTGGAGCAGGGTCTTCATAGACAAGCCTTGCAGTCATATTCATCCTTGTGAAACCGGTATACTGCTAAATAAGCTTTCCATGACTTGTAAAGTTTGATATGAACTCATCATTCAAGCGAACTGAATGTTGGTGTGACATGGAAAAACATGAAGAGAAGGAAGTTAGGTGGCTATTTTGCAAGTGCAAATATTGTGGCTGCTGTGAAACCTTTATAGTTCTCAGGGCCTAAGTCCACTCAAAGGATTAAAAAACTAATCCTGAAGTTTTTTGCAGGGAAAATGCATAAGTGGTGCACATATTACAATTTATTTCAAATAAAATATTCCAGAGCTTATTTTGAGGTTTGGAAAAAAAGGCAAAAGTATAAATGTACTTATTGGTGGTTGAGTACATTAGAGAGCAGACTCTTCCTCTCACACACGTACCTTGTGATGCCATGACTGCAATGGCCCTGAAGTTGGACAAGTGTCCACTTTGCACTTGATTTAGAGAAAACAAATCCTTTCAGTGCTTCCACACACCATATTTCAAAGATCTCTGACAAAATGTTCCAAAGATCACATCACTTAGTCTCTTTAGAAAGCTGTACTTTACCTGTATTTTGTCTACATGTGAGTTTTACTGAAAAATAAAACAGGGGGTATGTAATAAAAGATCAGCAGTTATTCTTCATTTACCTGATGTGGGCAATTTTCTGCACAAAAGCTGCGTTTATGTGGTCCAGAACACATTTAAAACAGACCCAATTTAATTAATCAACAGGTGCTCTGCACTGGGCTAAGAGCATCTATCCAGAACCTTGCAGATAAGCTGTTCCAGCAGGTTTCCCTTGATACGTGGTCTGTTTCATCACGAAAGACTACCAGAGAATTATGACTTCAATATCTCTTATGCTTCTTACATTCCATGTTTTGCAAGAAAGACATCTCTGATTTTTTACTTCAGTGCATCTGATAGGAGAATCAGGTACTATTACTGAGATTTAGTGCTGTTGCTGCTAACAGATCACAAAATCTTAGTGCAACTCCTGCATAAAACCTGGGAATACAACACCTATAAGCCAAGCCTGAGAGGTAATGGGAATGATAGACATGGCAAGCAAAGGCCAATGCTATTGCTGTTCCTTGTCAAGGTCAGGAACCATGCTTGGGAAGCCATGCATGGTCCCTTTCCATGGGAGAAAGTGGAAAGATCAGGCTCTGTCCTACAGTTCAGAAGGTCATAGCCTGGACTTGCTTTCCTCAGATATTGTTTGACATGTGATAGACTGTAAGTGGGAAGGGGAAACTAGAAGGGGCATTTAGTTATGTGTAGGGTACTGGATTTCCCTCACATTTGGCAACGAATTGTGGCTTTTCAGCCTGCCTGGTCAGATCCCTCTAACTTGATGTCATCGTGTGCTCATTTCACATATGTAAATTAATGGCACAGCACACAAACCCTACATAAGTAGTAACTTTCAAATGTTTTTGAGAAAAAAGGTGCTGCAGAGCAGGCTAGCAGTGACAGGAGAAAGAAAACCAAGGGCAGAATCCACTATTTTCACAGGTAATATGATCTCAGCCCCAGGAGCACTGAGTACTTCATGTTACCCCAGACTTTGACAGGGTTCTTCTGGCATTCCTGGAGGAGACAGTGTGTTGAGCCGTGACTCACTGCCTGCCCACCATGCAAAATTGCCACAGCCTGCCGCAAGGTTTGAAATCAATAGTGTGTTTGTCTTTAGGTCACAAGCATTTTCCATATCATTTGCATAAAGTCTGCAACAGAGGAAAAAAAAGAAAGATGACTGTTTTCTCAAGTTATTGCAAAAACAATTGAACAATCAAGAGGTCTTTCACCTGTTACAATGCACTGACAAAGAGAAGTTTTTTTTTTTTACTGGTAGAGATCACGCTGGGCCTAGAATTTAAGATACAGATTGATTGATCTCTTTAATCTAATATTTGTTCATGGGGAGGCTGTTATCTTTATTGTGGTGACACCTGCTAGTGTCGTTATAGTTAAAGGCTTACTGTATTTCTATTATAAATGCTGGTTTGGGGGTTGATGTATCAGCAGGTTTGCATTGCATTGGGCTAAACACTGGCCTAGGAGTTGTCGATCCTAAGGCACATAGACAATTTTTATAGAAACCAAAACCTTATTCCATCCAGGTCTTTTTTTATTCTTTAACAGAAAATACTGAAGGGGGGAGATAACGGTTGAAGTTGCATGGATTTCAACAAGCATCTGATACAAAGCTTCTCTCTCAAAGATTTATGTTCAATACAAATTAAAATCAACGTGTGAAGATGCTGCCACCTGACCTGACAAACAAGCCGATAAACCACCCGGAGATGTAGTTTCAAAAGTGATGTGACATAACTTGTGGTCTACTGAGGCCAGTTTGAGCCACCCTGCTAATATAAAACAGTCTGAATGCCAGCAGAGCTCGCTGCTTTAGGAGAGCTCTGCATCAGGGAATGCTCCAGCGGCACTGATGTCTGCCTCATATGCACTGACTGCTGGAGGAAGGGTAAGCAACAGTAAGGGAAAAAAAAAATAAGTGAGTAAATGTTCCTGTTTGTTAAAGTGGGTAAACTGTTTGCTACGCAGTTTAGTTTACTTGGAATCGCACCGCTGGGGGTAATGCTGTGTCGCTCGGAGCACAGAGCCATGTCAGTAGGGGAATTTCTGGGCACAGGCAGAGAGCATAA
The DNA here is from genome assembly GCA_013399135.1 of Heliornis fulica. Lineage (NCBI taxonomy): Eukaryota > Metazoa > Chordata > Aves > Gruiformes > Heliornithidae > Heliornis > Heliornis fulica. Next base: position 646,216 of record VXBZ01005606.1, on the reverse strand, counting down.
ATGGGGCTGGACCTGGGGCTGCTCTAGTCTCTGCAAGAAACTACAGCAGCAGTTCATTTCATGTCGCAAGAGGGTAACAAAGGCACCCTGAGGTTAATTTAGAGTATCTTTCTAAGAAGCGGAATAAATGATTCTTGGCAAACCACCATGCTGACATGGAAAATACTACTTCCAGGACAAGGTCTGGCTTTCTTAGTCTTCTCCGTTTTTCTCTTTAATTTAAATTTTCTAAGTTCCCTTCCACTCCCATGTCAGTTTTCACAGCTCCACTACGTGCGTTTCCACCGTCTCACTCCATTTCTGCACAGCCCACTATCCTCTGTCTTTTTACAGAGATGAGCAGGTCTCAAATATGATAATATGCCACATGGTAAGAAATTCTCTCTAAAAAAGTTGGCACCTACATTCTGAGTACAAATCACGTGTGCTTATCTCACTTTCATACACAGTGTGGGTGCTGGTGAGCATGTGCCCACGCAGATTTGGTGGGCTAATATCCAAAACTTACCCTCTCCCTAGGATCTTCCTCTATTTTTAACTCAGACACACCAAATAGAGACTTGAGCCTGAACTTTTCCCTGAACTGGCTACTTCTAAGGGTCACTCCCTGAACTCCCCTCCTTAGCCCTTCCTTGGTCTTGGCACCTGAGCTGGTGTTCAGAAGACCTGCCCGATCTACTGCCAGCATGAGTCAGACACGGGACTGTATCATCACGCAGGTCCTAGCACACCATTTGCTTTTGCACGTGTATCTGCAATTAAATACATCCATTTTACATTCGAAACACACAAAACTGGGGAACAGAACACCACCAGCTCCGCAGAAAATTCATCAACCCTACAACACAACTCAACCGTTTATCTGTAAAGGGTGGATGTAATTGGAAAATATCTCACCCCAGACCATCTATTCTCTTGTTCTGCTTCAAAAAAAAATAGCATATTCCTCCCTGCCATTTTTATGTTTTCATATGTAAACACGCATATTGGTTCACATGCCTGTGTTTTTTATATTCCAACTAACAAACTGGATTTTTACATGCCTTTTACCTTGCTCTCTATCCTCAGATTCTTCATGTAGTTTCTATTTCTCCAGGAATTTCACCAATTCATCACAGTGAACATGGTTATTTTTTAATTGCTATCCATACTGTAGTAAATATAAATGACAAAAATCATCAAACATATGTTGCCTAAGTTTTATAAATATGCATATATGTTAAAGATGTGGTAGCAGGCAGGTGCACAGGAAATCTTCATAAAGTTAACAGCTACTGCAGCAATAATAAACTGATGTTACCCTTTCAAATGCTAGTCAGGATTTTGCAAGCATTAGCCACCACCGTGTGATTTGAGCAGTGCCACTAATACAGATATAGTCAAGCTGGCAACTTCTCCCCCCTCGTCTCCCCCATCTCCCCCTTTTCTCTCACAAAGAAATAGAATGAGTTTATTAAAGTATAGATGCCATTTTCATCTTGCAACATTAACTGTGTTGTCTGTATCCCAAAGGTACTGAGCCAGTCAACGCAAACAGCTGTGCCACCTACTTGCAACAGTTGTACACCCACCACAAAGCACGGGTAGGAGGAGCAGGTTAAAGCAAACCGTAAAGCTGCTTGTGTACCTCACTTTGCAGTTTACCCATTAGCTCGAGGGAAATTTCATCCCTTTGGAGAATATGCATTGTATGTAGAGCTTGTAGCACAGAGTATTCTTTTGCTCTCATCTCCTATAAACCACCTACTGCATTTTTATGTTCTACAATCACATACACCAAAACAGTGTTTAGCAAATTAACATCAAGCTAAATAAAAGGCATATCAACCAACTTAGCAGGCAGCTTTTAGATGCTTCTGTACCGAGGATGTTGGGTGATCCGTAGGCTAAGAGAACTATATTTCCCTCATATTCTCATTATTTGCTTTTAGTGTAATTGGATGAGTTTAACAGGAAAATTAATTCATTTTCACAGGTTTTAGCAGTAGCCCTGATTACCGCAACATGAAGGAATAAGGCAAGCTGATGGAGGAAGGCACTGATACAGCACATCTCCAAGGGCAGCCTACACAGATGGGATTTCTGTGAAACCTCGGAGTGTGACAAAACTGCCCTTCTGCTCCAGCCCTTCATGAGGTGAATCTCGAACTGCAGAACCTCTCTGTGTACAACCACAGACCACACTGCATGTTTGTGCACGTGTGTGTGTGTTGGGGAGGGGAGGAACACATGTGGTTGGTTGTGTGCAAGTGCAGTGAATTTTTTACTTCCACCACAGACAACTGGACTTTGCTTTCTATGAGAGTCAGTGAAAAAGCATCTCCTCTCCCCTGCCTTAGGACCGAAGTCTTGCCCATTGTAGACCAGTGATGGTGTACTTGTTCAGCAGAAGTTTGTCTCAGAGATGAGATGTGGCAGGATGTAAAGAACTAAGAGAAGTAGTACATGTACAGACATGCTGGAAGAGTCATGCAGTTGTCCAGAACTTCTAGGTCCTGCTACCTCTAACACCAATGGTGTTTCACAAAGCTATATAGCAAACCAAGACATCCTTACTGACATTAACATCCACAGCACAAAAAGAACACCAGCACTTTTCCAAAGTGATGTTTAGTTGGGGACAGGTCTACATAACAGTGAATGTCTAGACATTGTAATCCTGATCCTCTGATACAATGGCAGGATCACAATCAGTATTAAACGTTCATTTAGAAAAAGAAACACTTTTAACTACAGAACAATTAGTTGTGAGTTTCTTCCTGCCTCTTCAATATAATTAACTGGGGTTTTATCTTACCATTATCCTTGTATGCATTAGGGACTCAATCTAGGAACTTCTTCCTCACAGGACTCTAATATACTCTTATCTTTTTGGATTAATTGAGTTATCTTGTACTGTCACAGAGGCAGGAGCTGAGATAGAGATGCAGAAAGAGAACTGCAGCTACTCCTGAACATTGCTTGAACCCAGGGAGCTCCCACTAGAGAAGTGTTTTGTCACCCCGTGCTGCCCTGCCAGGGGTCTGGTTTCCCCGTCCCAGGAGTGTGGGCAGAGAAATCCCACTGTTCAGGACAGTTCCGTTACCCCACCCAAATCACATAAGGGTTACTTAAAACCTTTTTCTCAGGACCACTGATGACCGCCTCTGATCTTCTGGGAAGTCATTTCCAGCAAACCTCAGTGGCACAAAGGTGCTGAGACAGTAATCTCTGTATAGGTAACAAGTGAGACTAAAACCACACGTAGAAACCAACACGCTTTATTTCTGTCTTGCCTGCATCATGCTATGTACTGCTGTCAGCATATGTTTTCCTGAAGCTATACTGTTTTCTGATTTCTCACTTTCAAGGAAATTATTGTTGCTAAAATCCACTCCCCACACCCCCCAAAATGACACCAACTATACTCATGCACATGACACCAATCATTGCAGCCATATTATTCAATGCAATGATGGAAAATGATAACAGGTTAAAAAGCAGGAAAAAAGAGACTTGCACTGTTAGTTTTGCAGTGATGCACACCTTTTGAGAGACTAAAAGATCAATGCTGTTAACTAAAGTGACAGGTCTGACCAAATGGTCATCTTCAGTTCAGAAATACCTGCTGTGCTTACCCTTACCTCGAACCTTCTGAGGTGGGCAAAGCATCAGTCTTCCTAGAAAGATGTGTAACCTCTATAAAACTATGTAATGATCGTATGAGGGATAGGTTAAATTGGCAAAAGCCAGGAAATTCAAGAGTGCCAGAACCCAGGATCTGACCTTGAATTTATAAAGAAACCAGGAAACAAAATTTTATCCCAGGCATCGGCAAAAGTGACCCTACTAAAAAGTGGGTTTGCATACACAGACTTCCAATAGCAGACCTGTGAAATGAATCTCTCTCTGAGGACATGTAATCCTTACAAGTAGCTAATCTGAGGAGACTGTAATGACCAGGCCCCACTGTACAGTAGCATGAAAGGAGAGTGGTTTGTGAGCAGCTCACAAAAAATGAAAGCGGAAAAAAAAACAATTTCAAAGTGTGGCTGCCGGAAACTTTTCTGTTTTCGGTACAGTTTCCACTACAGCAACCCCCTGAAAAGGCCTTGCTGACTCTAAAGGCAGAAGGTCTCCAAAGCCTAGATCAGATTAGGTGAAAATCATGTCCGGCACAGATCTGTGTGTCCCTCAGTGTTCACTGCAGTAATGGACTGAAGAAACCAACTGGGGCATGCAAAGTCAGATCCATCTCATGAAGTGTAAGCCTCCTGCCCATCCTCTATCCTCAGTGGAAATACAGCTGAGTCTAGTCAGTGAAGTGAGGAGTGTTTACATATCCATTCTTTAACTCTAGAATGAGTATATAAAATATGTCCATTGCAGCTCTAAATACCTTCACCACAGGTATCTAATCTCAGAAGGGATAAGTCCTTGATGCCCAGCAACTGACATTGAATAAAGAGACAAGAGTTTTATGACTCCAAATGTACCTCATACTTGAGGACTGTAGTAAATGTTGCCATAATGAACCCCATAGTAGTTCCCACCACCAGTTTTGCTTCCCATCTCATCCCACTTGTCAGAAGCCCCAGTGGGTCCCAGTCCAACTGTTAACGCCTTTTGCCTTTGCAGGTGTGTAAAATTCCAATACAATTAAAACAGAAGGACAGATTTTTATCCGAAAAGACTACCAGCATAGTCTCTTTTAAACTAGTGGACTATTGTGTCTTATGCAAGCCAAAAAGGAGATTTATAGGAGGGATAATAAACAGAGAGGTAGTGCCAACTATGAACTCTCCATAACTGAGATCAGGGTGGAATGAATACCCATAAAATACTATCACTTGTAACATTCATTTTAATACTGACAAACTCATCATCAGGTTTGTCCAGTCCAAGTACCTGAGCAAAGGTTATTTCAGTTTGAGGGTAATGTTCAGGGAACCACCTCCCCCCCCACCCCTCTCCTACCTCAGCATTTCTCTTTCACGATACTTCTCTGTACTCTCCCTTTATAATTCCATATTTCTCCTTATTTAAAGCACTACTTGACTACCAAACACTACACGTAAATTAGAAATTCAATTAGCAAGACCAAGTAGTCACAATTAATTCATTAGGATATGATCTAGAAACAAACAAACAAGCCATTGCCTTAAAGATAAAGAAAGGCTTATTTTCCTACACTGATATGCTTGAAAGGAATATGAGAGGGACTTAGACAAATGGACTAGCTCCAAATAATAAAGTACCAGTGTAAGGAAAATGCACAGTCCAAGATTACACAAATTATACACTCCTGTACCCAAGCAGCATTCACACTCTTGAATTAGAAATATGCATGCTTAACTCCAAGGATCAGCCCATTATGATATTTCTGTAGTGAAGAAAACTGGGTATTTTTCACTTCTTTTACCTGCAAATGGCTTTACCATTTCTTATTAAACTTTCAGCTAAAAAACCTAGCCTGTTACTGACAGAAAGTCCAGTTCCTGCTCAAAAGGGAGAAGTTTGAGAAAATGATAACAAAAATGATAACAATTGAAAATGACTCATTCCGTGAGAAACAATAGGCAAGCTGAAGTATAGATACCATGATGCTCTCAGCCTGCAGTCCCTAGAATAAAGTGTTTCAGAGCCATGCTAGGCTGAGAACACTAGTATATAAACTGCACCAAGGCCTGAAGAGAGGCTTGCCCCACATCCTTTTGGATCAAGCAGGGACAGGAAAGTGTGTAGCTGTTTATTCTCACCCATTTAATCTCTCTGCCCACTCCATTGATGTCAAGGAAGTAATGTTAAGCCTGAGGGCCAAATCCTGGTTTTGATGCTACACTCTGTCATCCAGATTTGGTGAACGCTTTGCTGATTTGACCATAGCAGTTCGCACCACTTTAAATTCCCACTTTTTCAAGATGCCAGGATTTTCTCTTTGCATCAGTTAGAGTCAGTCTTTATTTTTAATTAAAACCTGAGATTTTGCAAAGGAAAGGACTTCAGGAAAACCCCTTGTAGGCCAGTTCCTCTCTATAGCCCTTGAAGCCCCCCAGGAATGTTGCTAACCTCTCAGAAAAGGAAAATAACCATCTGACTCCAAGTGCCACTTGATCAATAATGAGATATTCAGAAGGAGTCTTAATTTTATCTAACCAGAGGGATAAGACTATCATCTTCCCTGACAACCAAAAACTCAGCAGAGACCTCTTAAAGGGAATCATCTCCATTAAGTTGTTGCGTACTTGCAAGCAGTAGCAGTAATGGCACTCACCAGCTTTCAGCTGGAAGTGACTGGAGGAGAATGCAGCAGGTAAATTAATGCTTTTCAGGGGCATTGCACACGTACCCATGGCATTATGTCACTGTGGCACTCATCCATAGGGTCTGCTGGGACTTGCAGTCACTGCTAAGACTAGGTCTAACATGTTAGGATACCCCAGAAGGTAAAGCACAAACAATTTGTGTGTGCATGTTTACAGCCTTTCCAGAACTCATGTTTCATGGGTTTATCGTAATGCTAGTGTAACATCTTTTAAAGGAAAGATTTAAATTAAAATGTATTGTTCTAAAAAATATTTGCGGTTCACAACATGCAAAAACTTACTCCTCTGATTTTTATTTTTTTTTAATTTTCACTAGGACAATGTTGTTCTTATTACTCCTGAATAAATTTTAAAATATATTCCTGAAAACATTTACTGAAAATATTCCTGAAAAATATACTCTTGCAAATATTTCAAAGATATACATCTTTGTTTTTAAAAAAGTTTGACTTTTTGGAGAGTGACACATGCTATCATTGGAAAATGTTGATATTTCATCAATACTAAATAACATAAATTTCTTTAGACAGTTTGTTTCAAACTGTACAGCTTGCAGATGAGGGAAATTAAATTATTTTCAAGCAGACAGTATGTTCTTCCCAGGACTTAGGGAGGAAAAAAAGAAGGAAAAAATCATCTCCGAAGTTTTAAGCTTGTGCTTGCAAATGCTGAGTTGGGTAATTGGTCTGACAAAGACAGAGGAAAAGAAAAAGGGGAAAAAAAATAAGAAAAAAAATTTCCAGTAAAAAGAATAATCTTTGATGTAATATAACAAGAGCTAGACCAGTAGCCAAAGACAAGTAGTTTTAAGAGTAAGAAAACAGGGAATGGTTTGATTTGATTTGATAGTAAATTAGGAGATCCTGAGGTGCATGAGATATAAAAAAGAACACCTCATATAGGTAATAACTGAAAAGATTTTATGTACCAAGCAGATGATAATTCATCTTCCCTGTGATGTAACTCAACACTGTTCAGTCCCTTCTTAACAACCCTTCAATCAAGTCTTATTACATTTAAGTCTAAATAACACTTCAGCCACCTCCTACATAGGAGGACTTGCAGACTTCCCTCTGCAAATATATTTCTGTAACCTTATAGTGTCCAAAAAACCCCCAATTTTTCAACTTCTAAAATGAGAAAGTATTTAAGTAGGAGAGAATTATGAAACTGAGGTCACAAATCTTATCATCTGTTCTGAAAAATTATTTCCCTAGTGTTTGCAGTCATTTACTCGTATACCTTGCATTAGGTCTCACCTTATGTAGCATCTATATTTGGGCTGTAGCAGGTTTCATGTAACCTAAGTAAACTTTAATTACAAAACAATTATTAGCATAAATATGAGTAATAGTTTTCAGACAGATTCTATCATCCTGACTGTGGAAAAACTTAGCGGTACAACACTGGAATTCATACTTACTATATAGCGTGTCTCACTTTCACTGACCCCAGAGCTTTTTAGCCCAGAGGTACATCTCTACTTTTTAGATTCTCCTGGTTTCAGCTGAGATAGGGTTAATTTTTCTTCATAGTTGCTAGTATGATGCTATCCTTTGTGCTGAAAACAGGGTTGATAATACAGAGATGTTTTTGTCATATAGAGATGGTTTTGTTGTGTTTGAGCAGTGCTCATGTAGAGTCAAGGCCTTTTCTTCTCACACTGCCCTGCCAGTGGCTAGAGCTAAATCTCTTTCCTAGTCAAAATGATAAGTCCCTTGTTCTCCACAAAGCCCATCAGGTACTCAAAATTGTCTAGGCTTACCAACTTCTACTCTGATGACTTTGGTATAATTTATATTGGTCTTAGTCAATATTTTCAGAGAATTTTTAGATACATGGCTGCACTGGATGTGTAAATAATTCTTTATAAAAGGTCTTTAAGCAAAATGCATAACTAGTCTGAAATGAGTTTTGATTTAGTAGCTTGCAAATTATGTCAGCCAAAACCAGGGAACAGCCATATTTTCAGAGAAAATACTCTTCACAGTGGATCAAAAAGTTTGCCAAAGACTATAGAAACATTTGGAGACTGTGGAGATGCAATCTCATATTCTACCGGGATGTCAACATAAAAGTTCTTGCCTAAATTCAGTTCTATCATGATGAATAGCATGTGGCTTCATTGCATTATGAGGCTTGAAACCTGTTGGTCTCAATTTAAATTGAGATGATAGCTAAGCACATCTACTTTCAACATGAACCAATCAAAAAAAGATGTGATTTTCCATAGAAACATCTCTACCAATGGTTTATATATGCTGAAGTAGACAATTACATCTTGGCACACTCAAAAATACATAGCAACAGCAATGACAGCATGGCAACAGCAGCTGCTGCACAACCAAAAAAATTAGAAAATTACTCTTTAGAAAAAAATATATTCTGTTAATTCATTTTGTTTACATTTTTCTTTCATGAAATAGTTTTAGAAAACACTGTATGCGTAGCTAACTCTTCATGTGTACCTCATTACTGGATGGGTGAATTAAGATTATTAACAAAAAAAATTTCCTACCATTGGAAGTTGCCTTCTAGTGTGAGTATAACTCTGCACATGGAAAACAATTCAGAAAGTATGGAAATTTTAATTTACTTAGTTCCAAGTGGAGTTATACCAGTGTGCATAAGTCAACTACATGTTTTATAGCTGGCGCGTTGACTTTGGTGTCAGCAGGACAACTGGCCTAATCAGAGAGACATTACCTGACAACCCACGAATGGCTTGGCCATGGGGGAAAGACTAACTCTTCCCTCAGGCACAGCTGTCATACATTCTCATCGCACAGCATGACATTTGCCATATGATCAGATGTATATACATGAGCATGCACTTAAAAATACATAAACGGAGGGAAGGGGCTTTAAATAGCCATAGTGGAAATATTGGGCTTTTTTAAATGTAAAGGTCCAGCCCCTGCCTCTGCAGGCATATGTTTCACTTCCACTCCCCCCTCCCAGAGGAATGTCCCACTTTTACTATGGGAGAGCATCCACAAGAGTGGTTATACTGTGCTTGATTTGTAGTATGTCAGTGACAATGTAGCAGTGAACAAGCAAAGGGCTGTCAGTACTTTGATGGAGGGGCCTAACTGTCCACGTCTCCTCTGAAGTACCACCTGTGTGTAAAACAGAGACACAGAATGAAGCAGTTCACAACATGCATTTGAACATGGAAGTGACATGGAGGCAAAAAAAACACCTGTGCAAGAAATCTAGTCATGGTCACAAGGCCTGTATCTTGTGTCTAAATAATATTTCTTGTGTTTTATCTATTTCCCCTGGAATACAAGGCCACCCATTTGTGCCTCTGAAGTTAAGGATTAGGTAGTTTCCTTGGAGTAAATCTGTCCATTCTGTAGCTATTATCATGTAAAGTTTATCTACTGCCTGGTGTGGCACAAATAGGTTTTGACATACCAAGAGTTAACTATGTTTGAGTTGATTAGATGGAGTATAGTTATGTAGATAGTATGTAAACACAGATTCTACCAATGGCAAATAAATAATTTTAACTTTATCTTGTTCCTTCTAGTATTTAGGGCTCTGTTTGGAGACTTAGAAGGGCAACAAAGCTGGTGAAGGGTGGTGAGAGAGGTGAAGTCCTGAAGAGAGAGGTGAAGTCCTATGAGGACTCAACCTTATTGCTTTCTACAAATACCTGCAAGGAGAGTGCAGAGCTGTGGGGGTGTATCTCTTCTCTCAGGTAACAAGAGATAGGACAAGAGGAAATGGTTTCAAATTGCACCAGAGGAGATTTAGGTTAGATACCAGGACGAATTTCCTTACTGAAAGGGTTGTCAAACATTGGAACAAGCTGCCCAGGGCAGTGGTGAAGTCACCATCCCTGGAGGCATTTAAAAGATGAGTAGATGATGTGATGAAAGACATGATCTAAAGGTGGACTAGGCAGGGTTAGGCTGTGGCTGGACTCAATGATCTTGAAGGTCTCTTCCAACCCAATGGTTCTATGTTTGTTTAACAGTTTTGTTTCATTTCTCTGCAAGGCCATATGCGGAAGAAACAGAAGAGCACAAATTATATGTCTACAACTGTGAAGCCACACAGCCCTATATGGAGGTTGGGTACTATGTCCTTCCCTCCATGTACACATTGATTCTCAGGGCCCTCAGTGCATCTCTCCACCTAAGCTTGCGTCGCTTTTCTTGGTCCCACTGGGCCAGCTCTGTAGGCATGCCTATGTCTAATGTCATGTCTTGCTTATGTTGTTCTTACCTGGAATGTTCCAAACCACCTGTGAGGACAATTCTGCAAGCCACTGTTCATTTGAACTGGACAAGACTGCCCAGAATATCATAGGGTGTCTGCCTGAAGAACAGAGAAGGTCAGTGCTTGAAAGGAAAAAGTATCTTTTCTCATATAAAGCATCATTAAATACAGAAATAGGCTTTAGATTGGTTTTGTGGTTTGGTTTGTTTATTTGAGTTGGGTTTTTTTTGGGGGGTTTGTTTTTTTTTCCCCCTCTTCTATGTCCTAGCTCTGCTTGGCCCAGAAAGCAGACTCCAGACAAGATGAAAGTTAATCTGTCCAGGGCAGCCTTTCCACTGTCCTCTTGTCCCTGCTCAATAGGTGGTTTGGAGAGTTTTGAATGCTACCTTTGAACTCACCCACATAAATAGCTGCTCTCTAAGATGACCTTTGAACATGACTGAGGGAAGACAGTATTCTTCGAAGTGCTGCTTATTGTCCTGATTTTACACATGTTATTTATATGCTTCATCTTCCGCTTGTCCTGCTCTTATCCCATTGACCTGGTTCATAGCGGTCATGACTATGATAAAAATCATTGTTATCAGTTATAGTTGCTCTACTTCGTTTTAGATAACACTTCTCTTGGCTGAGAATGGAAGGGTATGTACTGCAGCTAGTAGCTCTTATCGTTTCTCAAACTGTCAGTGAACAGTCATTATTGTCCTTCCACTTCTCTTTCTATTGTGAGAACAGTTACTTATCCCACTTCTCATAAATCTTGCTGTTTTGTAAATTAGCTTCTTTTGTAATGCTCTTTCATTGAAATCTGGAAACACTCTTTGCCCTTCTTTCTGTAGTTGCATATGGAAAAAAAATGGTCACCCATTGAAAATATGACTGAGACTTAACTACAAAATCTGTACATTTTAGGGAAAATAAATACACAAGTAAATAAATAAAAAATAATATCTCCACCTCATTGAGTAGGATTCAGAACTGGTGTATTTTCAATTCCAGCATAACAGGTACTTCCTCATCAGTTTCTTAATTCTTGGCTGAAATCTTCAGGCATTAGAGTATAGATTTCTACATGTTAGTGATTGTGACCTCATGGAGCCTCACTTTTTAAGGAGCCTAGCAAGGAACTTCCTGGCAAAAAACATAATTTCTTCTCTGATTTTTGAGTTTTATGGGACAGACTGGTGTAACAGCAGCATCTGATGGAAAGGCTATAAGAATAAAGTTGAGCTGCTGTTACTAGCATAACTTCCTCTATATGCTTTGTGTACATTCCCAGAGCTTCCTACGTGTTGCCACCCTCAAGCCAATCCCTCACAGGTGAAAGGGACACACCTGTGCTTCAAATGTCATTCATAGGATACAGCACAGAAAGGGTACAACATACTTAGTTTGCTCTATATTCCAGGTGTAAACTCTACAGGCAAATTTCATCACTGCCTCTCTACAAGCATTAGCATGTATGAGTATGAATTCCTGGTAAGATGTGAAACTTAGGATTTTGTTTTTACTATTCAAACTTGGTCCTGTTGTATCACTGGGAGCCTTATCTATGTGTGTGGGAGGCATAAATACCTGCAAGCACAGCATCACAATAAAAACACTGAATGGAATGAAATAACTCCTCAGTTATTCATTACCCCATTGACTTACTAACAAAAGTGTTATAGTGGAAAAAGTTTCAGCATCTGAGCCACTGCTGCTCCATTGCAGCTCTCCCCAAACTATGTTCTTTAATATCAGGATGAGAGCAAAACTACATCAAGCGGATGGTGCTCTGGTATAGAAATGTAATTAATACACACAGTGATGCACAAGAGATGTGAAGGTTTAAAAAAGCAGTTCTACACTTTGCAAAACACAAGTTTTGGGGAAACTCTAAGAGACAGGCTTGGCTGGGAAAAGCAGGGGAAAATATCTATAGATGTAGCCAATGATGACAGCTAAACCTCTCAGTCAATAAGGTATTGTTTTATGCAGCTAAGAACACAAAATCTTCTCCTATGGTAGTTGCAGCTTCAGCCATACTACCTTTTCAATTTTTCTAAGACTGCCATGTCAAGCTGATCCATCTTACATTTCTCCTCAAGCCCTTCTACAGCTTTGTTGCTCCATTGTTACACTCTTGCTTGCCACAGCCACTGAGCCAGCAACGTGGGCATTGATGCTCTTGTCCTTTCTCCTCTGTGCCGTGCACCCATGTATGCAATGCGGCACCAAGGTTGCTTCTCCAAGCAGCTCTTTTTCTGTGCTTACTTCTCTTTTGAAGTGACACTTTTCTTTCTCTACTCTTTAAGGTGCTGCCCGTTTGCAGGAACTGACACACTTTTCCACTCTGTCACTGGGAGAACATTTTTGAGTGCCAGTGAAGGCCACCCACTTGATAAAAATGGTCATGATACTAAAAATACCAAGGGCCAACTGTCTCTTCCTCCTCTTCATTCACATAACAAACCTTTAACATGCCAGATCCTGGTGGCATTTAACAAATCAGAAATGGTAAACAGCAGTGCCATATCTAAGCAGAAGAGAGCGGAGTAAGGTAGTGGTGCAACATCAAAGGGAAAATGTGAGTACTGCAAGTGGTCTAATGAGCGACCATGTGATGAGAGAAAAGAAAGAATGAGGTGGAAGCAACTGAAGTGATACAGGGCATTCTAAAGTAGGGCACACTACACAAAATTAATTTGTTTTAATCAAAAACTATAATGCACAAGCAGATAGCACCTGCATGCCAGACACATAAAGATGTATGCAATCTGCCCGTGATCTATTCGCAGACTGTACTGTCAGTTGTTGATGTGCATGGGCTTAGTGGGGGGAGACAGAAAAAAAAGCAAGGGTAACTAACTAACTAACTGCAGCACAAACATGGAAAGCTTTCTTTAATTGTCTCAGTTCTTATTTTTCTTTCCTTTACTGAATGGCAGCTTTGACCCCACCGAATCATTTTTTTAGATCAGTCTTCAAATACTGAATGTTTAATGCACACTTTTTTAAACCAACAGGCTGAATTATCCATCTGGTTGCCTAATATATTTTCACGGTAGCTTTAGGTCCTAGCAAATTGGGTATTTCAGTACCTGAACATCTCCAGTATACCAGAACATAATGACAATGAACACGTACATTGGTGAAAAAAGGGATTTTTTGTGTTTCTATATAAGCACGATAATACATTCTGACACTGTAAGAGCAGTATTTTCTGTCAATCAGCTTGAATTCTCTGTAAGCCTCAGACATATAAGTCACATTGAGAGGGTTATGCATTTCACAAGTGGATTTATATATAAATACTTTCTCTGGCTCCAGTTCAACACAACAAAAGAAGTCAAACATTAGTCTGTATTTGTATTTCTTCACTGAAATGTTTTGACATAAACTGCATGCAATCCTAGCTGAAAAGTGCCATACAGTTCGGAAGAAACTGCTGCAAACACCTCTATTGTTCAAAAATGCCAAAGTTTTTTGCATCTTGGAAACTTATAAGACTCATTTCCACAGCTCCATCGATAGTTTATCTTCTAAAAAGCACACCGTTCTTTATACAGCCTTCTTCCTTTCCTAGGTTTCCCCTTCCAAATAGATTAAAAAAAAACCACCAACACCATTGAGGGTTATAAAAATTATATCTGACCTTTGCCAAAACCATTAAATGTTTAGGAAAAAATAGTGGCTAGTTTCTATTGTGAAGCAAATTTCTGGGTTTGTATGGTATTAAACAAATCTCTATCACTGCACAGTACATTTTTCTACAGTGTGTGGCAACTTCTTGTATCAAACTTATCAGTTACACTGTCTAATTCTAGAACTCAATGAAAGTTGGGTGTTTTCTGAATTTCCCCCAGCATTCCCCTATTCCCCCTTTCCATGCCTGAACTCTGCCAGATTTGGGTGCAGATCTGCAAAGTGGTAACATGTGAACAGTGGGGGACACTGCGGTGTTAAAGCCAGCTTCATCATATCCAGAACAGCCTACAGGCTTTCCTAAAATGTATTGACTAGCAGAGTCCCAGGGGACTGCTAAACTGGTCAAGCATCACTGTGGCACTGGTCATCTGGCAACTCTCTTGTCCTCTGAGGATGCTCTAATGCTCGGTGCATATTCACCTATCACTCATCCGTTCACCTCACCCCTCCTTATCCTCCTTGTAGCCTGTCTAGCTACCACAGAACAACAAAATACTCTAATAGAGCAGAAAACCTTAAGGGCTCAAACTCAACTTGTGAGAAAGTATGGGGGCATAGTCCTGTGGCAGATTGTCTGTAAAAGCATGTTCCATTTCACAGTGTTTGCTTTATTAAATTATGCTCAAAAGCACAGTGCATTTGTCGGCTTAAACTACACCACAAGTAGTCCCTATGAAAATGTGTTGGTTTCATTAGACATCCAATACTGTGTTTAGTTCAATGGGTTTAATTATGAGTAAGAAAAAAAAAATTAAAAAATTCAAGCAAGATGTATATGAGCCTGAACTGAAATACACCGGTTTTGATAAACAAAGAGTTGGTTTTAATGAAAAGATACTGGTGTAAGTGAAAATATTATGCCTTGAAAGGAAATCTATTCATTTCCATAAAAATTTAGTGACTTGAGTATGCATGGATTGGTTCCACTATGGATGTATTGGATTCAATGACACCGTGTTAGTTTCAAAGCATGTTTATTCATGCAGTAAAAATGTATAGGTTAGGAGAATTAAAGAGGCATGATGATGGCTACCCTGAAGACTCTGATCTGAAATACAATTCTTATTAAAATTGATTAAATTTGACTTAATAATGATGCATTCAAAACCCCAAAATAAGTATTACAGTACTATTCCACTTTGGACACATCCATCCTTTTGTGTCACTGTAAGCTGATTCTTCTAGTTTTCTAGAGGCTGCACCCCTTCCTCTTCCCAAAATGCAACTGCAGGCAATTTAGGTTCATTCTCTGTAAATAAGGCATCTTCTTCTCCCATCTCTAAGGCTGAAAATGCTGCTTGTCCAGTAGGCCAGATGACAGGAGTACAGTCTTGACTCCCCTTTTTCAGATCCTAAGTAGTGTGTTAGGGGTGCACAAGCTGCCTGTGGGCAGGAACAGTCCTGTCAAACACAGAGCTGAGGACAGTAATCCTCAGATTGAAGTCCAGCAGCATGTCCGTACCTGTATTTCTCTCTGTTTGGCTCCAGGTGCCTCCTTAGGACATTATTCAATCCCTGAATCACCCTTCCATAACTTCTTCCTGTGTATTGGTACAGAAATGTAGGTGAGTTCTGGCTTCTTGAATAGGTCCTCAAATCACAAAAAGTACCATGCCCATAAAGCAATGCCTTGCTCTGGCCTGTACATTTCTGTTTAAAAATGATGCGCAGTACTGAAATGCTTGTAGGCTCTTGTTGAAGCATAAAAACTTAGGTATGAACCTCCCCTATGAACTACATTTTTTCTTGTAAATCATAATGTTTAATAAGTGCACAATTAATTCAGAGGTGTTTCAGCTGTGTGTACTATTGCACAATAGGACTCTGGGTACACCGCTGTTATAAGTAATATTCTGTAGACACAACATTTGGAACCACTCAGGCTTCTGTGGCTGCTTCTGTTGTAAAGAGGCATCCTGAGTGATTCTGAAAGCCCAGGTATTTGTTTTGATTTGTCTATAAAAATGTATCAGTAACTTTATTATTTAGTTTGTCCTGCTGACTAACACAGCTACCCACTCATGCTAAAGAATTTACATAATACAAAGGCTGTTAAGTGCCTGTACTATTTTTATAAGCAAAAACATCAATAAGCACTTGACTTTGAAGTTTTTACCATCCATTTTCCAGTATGACTCTGTATGATAAAAGAAAACAGTCTTCAACTTCCCTCTTTGTGGTACACAATACAGCTCTATTTACCATGAGGTTTCTTCATGATGGGACTCTAGCTTTTCCCTACACTGTCTCATTTCCTCTAACAACACAGACAAATTATTGTTTTTCATAAGTCCTGATTAGTCTGTTCCATCTTAACAAAAGTGGTACCAAATATTTTAGGCTTATATTGTAATAAATATCCTGGGTTCCAGTCCTAAATCTAGCATTTCTGAACAGGTTCACAATAAATCCAACTGTGGGAAAAGTATCCACATCAGCCTGATGAGCTACAGTTTCAACTTGTCTCAGGAAAGAACATTCTTATGTTGACACAACCTACTTTTCACTGTCATGTTATAAATTAGTAGTTCGTTGCAACTCCTAAGCAGCATAATCCATTGTTTTTATCTGAACTCTGAACTAAAATGCACCCTAAAATATTTAAGACTTAATTTAAAGACTGGAAAGCATAAAATTAAGTGACAGAGCAAGAATATGGTCCTATTAAAGAAAAAAACTGCAGTTATAAAATATAAAATTTACAGACAGTTACCATTCTGTGGTATAAGACTTCCTGCCTCAGTTAGACTCTCCCAGAATAACTTTTATTTAGGTGCTATTTCCAGCATCACCAAGTAGGCCTTGTAATCACAACTGCTATATAGATAGGACTCCTAGATAGTAAAAAGTTTCCTCAATAAAAATTTGCACACTGTGGTTGGGTATGCTTTATTTCTATGCTCTTTCTAAAAATCTTCATCTACTTCTTTCTTACACCAGTATAAAGATGCTTTGACAGATAGCAGAATTCCTCAGAGTCCTTCTATCTTTTAGCTAAGTTTTACTATCTTCTTTGGATTATTTTCTAGTGTTATATATAACTATTAGCAAAGTTAAACGTCCCCCATATACTAGCTATAGTACAAGACAGTCTTTGCGCAAAGGAAATCATACTATGGTCCTGACTGTGCAGATATTTACGTATAGGAGAAATGGCATGAAGTAAAGAGTTCAACTGGTACACTAGATTTCTCATTCACACGTGAATATTTGAAGAATAAGTGTTGACAACAAACACTGCCCTAAACCCATAATCTTGAGGGGGGGGAATCCCTCTATTCCTTCTTCCTCGGGTGAATCTGATTGCACAGGAATGGAGCAAGATGCAGGATTTGAATGACAATCGAGTTTGACGATACCTGTTCTGCTGTTTCAATTTGGCTGAAGTCCTGTGCAGGTCAGAACATTTTGCGGATGCACGTCTATGTCTCCTGACCACTGTCTTCTATCTAGCCACTCCATGCAGTAGACAGGAAAGCAATTAAAAAATACATCCAGCATTTTCTAACTTCTTCCACATACTTGGTTGTATTTATTCAAAACACAGGCAAGGAACTCAGCCTAGCATGAAGGAGCTCACCTGACTGAATAACCCTCAGCCAGTCCTGATGCAATAGATAAAGGGCAGCATTAATTGCTTCAGATCACATCAAATCCTCCTCCCACCCCCCAATCACTGGGGTTCATCTGCTCTAAGATCACCAGGGAAACAAGTCCAAATATATTTATTTCCTGACTTAAAAGAGGAAAAGGACCAGAGAAGTGTGGCCCTTCAGTGCTTCCAACACAGCTTATTTGCTGTCCCAGGCTGAAAGTCTTCTCACCCTGATTTTTAAAAAAGGAGTTGATAGCATGTAGGATGACAGCCTTACGTACAGGATGAGGAATGCACACAAGGGCATCTCATGGGAGAACTACTATTAGTTTGCTCTTAATGTAGGGCAAAGTCCCACTCTCAGATAGAAGTGCACGCACTTGGAATAATGCTACCTCCTGTCATTTAGTAAATCCAGATTTACAGAGGTGTAAACAGGAGCAGAATTTGTTCCAGAATTTCCAGGCAAGCTGAGAAAAAGCCCTCCCAGAATGCATATTTCAATATCGTGCCTTAGGTAACAGCAAAATCGCAGTCTTTATGTTTCTTTCATGGACTATCAAGCCTCCATGCATCATACATCTTTGTGTTTCCTTTGCTACTTCATAGCCTTAAAAGAACACTGGGTTGGGTGAGTTGTTGGGGTTTTTTTTCCATTTTACAACAATATACATTTTTCAAGTCTAAGTAAACAAAATGTATTCACTTCTTAATTGGCTTTTGTCAGGAGACATTCTTCTTTTCAGCTAAGAAAGATGTATTCTTTGATGTCTTCATTAAAAGATCTCACAATATTTTTTCCTGAGGAAAAAAAAATATATATTAACAGTATGGTAAGCTTTTGCCTTCCCCTTTGATTGTTCCATAATGCCTAGAATGCCATTTTAAATGTGTGTTATTTTAACAGGGTTTATGTTAAGCAACAAGGTGGGTATTATTCTTTAAATCTAAGTTTAAACACTATGAAGAGTAGAGCCAATTGAAGTAAATCATAATTGCTAAACAGGATTAAGTTTGCAACAGCTTTCTAAAAGTCTGAAAGAAAGCAGATACAAGAACAGATCCCTGCAGCAGAAATACATTTTATTCATTGCTTCTACCCCAGACCTGCACGCTCCAAAGTGTCATTGTCATGAATCATTGTTACCAAAACAATAACCTTAGTGGTCTTACATTTTCTCTCTGTGCAAATTATGTATGTTTCATGTGACATTACTTACTTCCTCAACTAGCAAGTCTTTTCCGTCTGTTGGAAAGCCACCAGTGGTGATGTGCTATCAAAGTGAATTACTTTCTTACATGCCAGGAAATTAGGGCAATCCAGTGCCTTTCATCTAGCTCCTCTACTCTGCCATCCTGCTCCCACAGGGTCTCCCATTCACTCTTCTCCTACTGACTTGTGTGGGAGCCATCACACAGAAAGTAATTTCTTCTGTGGCTTGAAAAAGGCATTTCAGGCTCAAAGAGAAGCTGTGTGACTGTATATATCATTTGTTCTTGTACAGCCACTGAACACCAGAAAGGATTCCTGTGCAAATGGGTAGGAAAACACAAACATTCTGAAGAAAAACAAAGTAGGGAATGGATGGTCTGGCAGGTCCAAGCACATATGGCTGAGGGGCTCGTAGACCCTGTAGATGTCAAAGAGCAGCTGCAACTGGTGGTGGTTGCTCAGGAAGTAGGTTCAGGTGTCAAGCAATGATGGGTTTTTTTGTTTTCTTTGCAATTCTCAGGATTACAAACGCTTGGGTTATTATGGAAGTAATAGATCTGCACAGGGGAACACTTTGATGTCTTAGCACTGCTGTTAACCAAATGATTGGCTAGAAATACTTAGGCTGATAGTAGTGTTGGAATGGAAACTGGCTAACTATCTTCCCTCCCCTACTATAAATTATACTTTGGCTATAAAAGAGTTATCTTCCAAACGTGACAAGTGTTAAAAACCCTGTGAATGAACAGTTAGGAGAATGCTCTGGTTCCCCGTTGCCATATCATCTTCCTTCCCTTCCTCTCACTTCTATTTCTTTCCTGCCTACGCCAGCAATCTTCATTCCTCTCCCATAATCTTGTCACACCATGCACCCCTCTCACATAAGCCTGTGACCATGCCTGTCTTCTCCTTTCACAGCTATTCTCTCTGTGGGTGCTGCACTGTGATGTTTGTTGCTCATTCTTCTCCCCACTCTGATCTTCTCTGTGTCTCCATCAGTGACTTTCACCCCTCCCATTGCTCGGAGGTTCACCTGACCTCCCAAACATTGCATTCCCTCTCCTAGGCATTTTGGCCTTTTCCCCATTTATAGACACAAGTTTGCCTCCATCTGTACACACTCATTTGAGGTCACTAGTTCCCTGGATTCCTCTTTCTAGTCTCTTCAAGTCCAGTCGTTGTGAAGAGAATTAAGGAGTATTGCCTTCAATTACAGTATGTCTGAAAGAATCCCTGTCCTGGGAAAGACAGGGAGTGATTCAGGAGGACTGGTTTCTTTGAGGCATAGTTAATCAAATCAGGTTGAAAAACATGTTTAAAATGAAGAGCTAGATTCTATCACTTTAATTGTTGAGTTGCTATCTTTATGACATAGCACGGCAGGTGAAAGTAATGGAAGAAGATATTTCATCATTTCATACCAACCAATAAACACCCACTGGATATGTCCATAAGTAATTTATGCATGCAAAAAGTTCTTTTGAACACTCTACGCTTCACCAACACCAAGCACATGCATCTGCAGTGTGACTATTGTCTCTGTTTATGTGTGTTGATGCAACTTCTCGGGAAGAACTGTGGCATGCTCTTTGCTGGAAGATTAGTTCTTGCTTTAAGTCAGTTGCCCTATTGAATCTGAAAAAGTCCTATTGACATCTAGGAGCCATGAGATGAGGCCAGTGATACCTATGCTGTCCAGGAGAATCAGGACTGTAATCTTTCCATGATTCTAAACTAGATAGGATGAAACAGTAAATTATGCTAATATACCCACTGTCAGGTCCCCATCTGTTTTTTTTTCCTTTCATACAGGGCTCCATTCTCTCCAGAGCTAGCCCCACATGAACATCTTTAGCAAACACCTGGAGCCAAACCCATCACAATGACTTTGTACCCCCCTCTCCGGAGTGAATATAGCTGAGGAATGAACAGCAGTGTTCTCCACAGCCTGTCCTCCTCAGGATGTAGAAGAACATCTAGCTACACAGTGTATTTAATAGCATTCGATTGTATACAAAATTCAGTCATTTGCAAAGGGTCTCCCAGTCATTAGTGAGAATTAATGAGGTTCTACTGTAATAAAATCTTACTTCAAAATACAGAGTTTTACCGGAACATATGGGATTATAAAAGTAAATGTGCATCACACATAATCTTATGCCACATTATATAGCACATTTTTAAAAAGGAAACACCCACAGGTCTGAACAACTTTTATTTTTATGCAAATGCAGTATGCACAGAGACGTGCTTACTTGTCACTTTTTTGTTGTATCACCGCAGTGCCAAAGGGAAGTATCATGTCTCACTTCGCCTCGCCTTTATCAATCTACCTTTGCAAACACTCTTTACCATTCACAGACTAAAGGACTTCTGGCATTGCAAAACTGTTTCCTATTCACATCCTTCTTCTGTGACATGCAGAAGGAAGCTCCTGCAAGAGCTTTGTAACCCAATCCTCCTTGGGAATTCAGTATGCTGTACAACTTATGCCCAACCCTGCATGCTTTTTATAATCATAGCCATCATCTTTTTATTATGTCTTGGACTTGAAGAGTCCTGAAAGCAGATGTAACTCATGATGACCTGACTTCAATGGGAGAATGAACCAGGTGGCTAATTGTCTCTAAAACAAATACACTGATAATTAACAGGAGAGCACAATGCAGCAGAAGCCTAACCACCAACCTTTATTTAAGTTAAGCAAATGGGTGAGCAAATGATGCAGCTGCATCGTACTTTGACAAGTTAATAAGGGAACCATACTTCATCTAGTCAGTTACAGTAGCCAAAGCATGCCCTCAGGACCTGGTATCAACGATTCTGAAATAGTAAACTTTTTCAAAATGGAAAAAAAAAAAAAAGGAAAAAAAAACCAAACCCGGCACTAGTGCAGAAAAGCTCTTCTACAACAACTTCTCTTTCCGAGCAGGTCACTGCATTAGGCATTTCACCCTGAGTGCTTGGGTTCAAACCTTGCCTTACATCCCAAATGCAAATAACCATGGTGGCCTCCTCTTGCTTGCCACTTGCCCATGTCATAAAAACATGCACATTGGCATCCTCTGCTGAGGAGCAGTCTAGGAACAAATAGTAAAGGAGCTGCCAGTTAGGCTGTATTTCATTGGCAATGCCACACAGAGAAGCACACTCGCTAATGGCTCAGAGAGTAGCTGGCTTTAGCTGCCATTGCCAGTCCCCCATCTTTACAAGCACTAAACTTCAGCCCATTGATTCCATAAAAAGCAAACAAAGAAAAATGAGTGGAGCTTGCTTTAAAGGTATTAGCAACTCAGAGATTTTAACACTCTCCATGTGAAAACACAGATTGCTTTGTAAATGGCATCAAACAGCAGCCAAAATAAAAAGCACCATGTAAAGTGCCCAATGCAAATAACTCCAAGGGTGTTGACAGGGGTGGAAAGACATACATTTCCAAGTAATCCTCATGATCCTTGTTGTATTTGTGACAATGATTGTCAGACAATTCAGACTCTTGAGGAGAAGGAGGTAATATTCTCACCTTTGTTGTTTAGCTTCAACATTTACTCTTAGTTTTGCTTAAAAGATGTCTACAAACAACAGTGGGTTTATGATCATCTGGAAGTGTTCTGGAGTGATGGAGAGGAAAAACATAATCAAAAGGACCCTTCACCCAGTGCTCCACTCATTGTCAGACTGAAAACAAACTAAATCACATCCCCTTAAGGGAACCTCACACAGGAGAGGTTTTATTCCGAAAGCAATCTTTAAAGCAGAACTAGATTTAAGGCAAGAGCCCAATCATTGCTGTGCCAAACTTACCCACTCCCTACTTTTTCCCTGTACCACAAGAAGCAATAAAATAAGTCCTGCTATCTACACCCACCCCACCTCAAAAAAGGTAGTTGGCCCCAAAGTAGGTTTTGTCAAAGCCTGTAACTAACCTCTTCACAAATGAGTCTCAACAGGTTTAGAATGGCATAGCACTGGGATAAAAGAGTGGTGAGATTAGCCTCTTCTGAGGGTCCAAAGTGAGCAAATCATAAAAATTAAACAGTCAGCATAAATAGTGAAAAGTAGAATTTTCCACTAACATGTTTCTGGCTTCCAGTTTTAATAGTCTAAGGAATTGTTATTAGAGTGATCAAAGGGAGAAGTCACAAATGCGAGAAATATGACAACTAAGAATCAAGCTAGTGTGGCAAAGTAGATTGCTTTCTTTCCATTTCCTGTTAAATACTGCTTTGGAACTTTAGTTTGATGTAGCTTTGACAAAACTCACATTACATTTCAGTTTCTGGTGCATAGGTGTACTGAAAGAAAAAGAATAAAGGGAAAAATGAAGAGACTGTCAGAACAATAGCTGCTTTAAAAATAAGAAGTCTGTTGAGGCTTTAGATTTACAGTTTACTTTGAAAAATAGAAAAAAAATGGTGAAAATTACCTCTTGTCCATTCTTGCAACCCCTTCAGACATTTTACTATTCACTAATCTCCAGGTACTTCTCTCTGAACATATAAAAAATTAACTATGCTTTAATAGCTGAAGTAAAGGGTAAATTAGATGTTGATCCTCTCAGTTCTTCTGGTAACTCAAATGCAGTAACAGGTAAGGTTTTTGTTTGGTGTTGCGGGTTTTTTTTAATCTTCTACCATATCATCTATCATGTCATTGTCACACTAAAAGATAGAAATCTAGACCCCTGCCAAGTTCAAAATAAGCTTAGCTTTTCTTATTTGCTCATTTAACTTTCTGGGAATACTAATAAATACATGGAAGAATATCAGCTGTTCACCAGCTGTAAATATACCACTGTGAGATGAAGACATTTCCAGTTCCAACACTTTTTACTTTACCGTGGCTAGAATTGGATTGTTACAATGTTCTTGGAACACAAATTCACTATGATTTGCTCAAAAAACTGTGGCTTAGTATTGTCTGGCTCCAACTTAGCATGTGTTCTCTGCATTAATTGTTTTGCTGAATAACTGGCATAGGGCCAGCCGTTTAGCCTCTTGGGATTTTTCTTCCATATAAGTTTTGAACTTCCTACTTATAAATTCTGCGCCTGTAGTTCTTTCCTGAGAGTCCAGGACTTTTTTCTATAAGAGGCATTTCGGGAGCAGGCTTCATGAATAAGGTGTGAAATTTGACCCCCGTCTCTCAATTCAGTTGCTGAGTTTCAGCATATGACTCCCCACATGGAGCTTTTTACTTTTTGGTACATGCAGGTAGAATATATCACCAAGCACGAGTATCTCACTAGTGCAAATATATGATCAGATTAAGTTTTGTTCCCAACACTGATTATTCAGTCTCTGACACTACACAATAAAAACCTGACACCAGGAGCCAACAGACCCATATATTCTCTCTAAGGATCTCATCTCAGAAAACATTTGCAGGACAGACAGCAACATAGAAGGAGGTCTCTTTTAAAAAATATCATTTCCTTGCAAAATAAATACTTAGTTGCAGGAGAAAGCCAGATATGGTTTTAATAAAAATCTTAACATGTTCTTTAAAGCTGTATATTGATAACCTTTCCTATAACAAAACACATGACAGCCTTTTGCAAACTGGTTGCATGCTTCCTCTGACAAGTTAGAATCAAAGTAAATACTGTTTTACCGAATGCTTCTTCCTCTTTTGACCTGGGACCTCTTTCCTATTTCATAAGGAACTTGGCATATTTTCAAAATCAGCCTGGACACATTCTTTATTTTCTAGTTACCTTGAGAATTGCACTGAATGCAATGTTGTGCTGCAAGTAGTGTAGTCCCTAGTCAACCTGGGTTATTTAGGTCTATGGAGAACCATCATGCTCTTGGAGCAGGAGATGCCGTTAGCATTTGTACCTTCACCGTGTAAAAACCACTGCTATACATATCCGCTTTATTCCTCCATTTCTCCTCTTCTAAACCAAAACTAAATCAGTTCTGAGTGGGGCTACATATCAGTACCAAGGAAGCAACTTCTTCAGAACAAACCTTTGGGAATGAGGCTTGTCTTTCCTTCTCTCAGACGTTGAAAATGCCCAACACACACAAACATTTTTTTTTATTTTTTTGGCTACATCAGAGTGATGCATTAGTAAATTCATCAGACCTCTATTGATATTTTTGTCATTTTGGAATGAGATCTGTGGTCATGTCACTTAATGTGAATGTTTAGTTATGCAACAGAGAAAGGGTCTGTCACTCTGTGGAAGTCATTGTCACAAGATATTTTAGTGAAAACTTGATGCAGATTGTAAAAGGAGTAACATATTTCCTAAAGTAAGAAGACTTTTCAGTCCTATACACAATTCTAGGAAGTGCAAAAAACAATTTCCAAAAAATGACAGCAGAAAAACATTTTTTCCATTTGAGCTGATTATTTTATAGATACTTATTAGAGAGTTCCTTTCAGCCACAGACAACAGATAAAGCACTAGGGGAAGAAGTATGATCTGATTCAGAATGCATGTCCCTACATGAATTTCAAGAAACATGCTGATATTTGTGCCCTTGACATTCCCCACATACTTCTAGAAATTATCAGCTTTGTTTATTTTTCCATGGCAGTGCATGCATACACAATCGTACACGTGTTCCCCCTCACCAGCACATCCATAAATAAAACATTCCTTAGAGAGGTTATACATTTAGCTACATGGAGGATCAGCAAGGTGCTCCAGAAGATGTGGTACTGGGAATAGAAGTCTCCAGGGAAACAAGAAGCCTGAAAGACATGACTTAAAAATTGAAGTTGATGTTGTGCCAACTCACGAATGGAAAGGGGAGTGATTGATCAAGAATGAGGTGAAAGGGGATAGTAGTTACATGGAATACTCATTTGGGTTTGTCCCATGTTGACCAGTTTGTTTGTTCACACCTCTTCCTGGGCTTTTGCCTTATGAGCAAAGCAGTGATGGTAACTAGAGGATGCAGAAAGCTACATTCACAAGTCTAGGTAAACCCTCAGTGAGAGGGTGAAGGACCCAAAAATCTTCGTGTCTTTTAAAGAGCCAAATGCCACCATACAGCCAGCAGTCTAAATTCTGAAGGGTGGACCCTGCCCTATCTTGCTCACCAGTCGCCAAATTTAAGACATCTTCTCTCACAATTGCCCTGCTTCCCACACTGCTCCTTCCTCTTCTCCTTCATCTTCAGCACTAGTAATGGCTTTACAGCCACAGCAGGCCTTACGTGAATGCTCTAAGTAGTCAGTAATTGCTAACCAAAGGAAACCAACCATTTTGTGTCCACTGGAAGCTTTGCAAAGACATATGAAATGGACTAAAAGGAACAGGGCAAAGAAGATGTGATCCTGCAAAATTTGGTTTAAGATTGAGATATTTTCCAGTGTATCCAGGGTAAAGGAGCTCTTTCTCAGGAGCCAGTCACTTTTCTTGCATCTGCTGGGGAGAGGACAAGGGGCAATGGTTACACACCGAACCACAGGAGGTTCTGTGCCAATGTGAGGAGGAACTTCTTCACGGTGAGGGTGACGGAGCACTGGAACAGGCTGCCCAGAGGGGGTGTGGAGTCTCCTTCTCTGGAGGTATTTAAGACCCATCTGGATGCCTACCTGTGTGACCTGCTCTAGGGAACCTGCTTTGACAGTGGGGTTGGACTCCATGATCTCTTGAGGTCCCTTCCAACCCCTACAATTCTGTGATTCTGCTCACTAAGAACCAAAAGCAAAGACACAAAGGACCAGTAAAACATAGGCATTCCACTTCCTACCCTAAAATGGTACATTTACACTTATCTATACCTTCCAAGTGCTATAAAAGCAGGTGCCTTGGTTAATTCTTTAACTGGTACTTGTTGTTGCCTAGGGGAAATCTTCTTACTTAGTCCATACTCTTCTTTAGTATGTTCTATTAGATGACTAAAACTATAAAAAATACAGGGAAAATCAGAGCAGTTATGGGTGTGGTTTGGGGGGGCAGGGGGTGTCAATCCTTTGACTAATTTAATCAATCTTTTTTCCCACAAAACATCAGGCCATTCCATAGTTTTAATCCTATTTGCTGAGGAGACTACTATTAGGAGAATAATTTACTTAATTGTAAAGTTCATTAAACACCTGAGCAAGTGTGACAGTTTGAAAATATGACATTCTCAGGATCATTCAGCCCTAATAAATTTTGGAATATTTGTTTGAAATAGTTTGAAATATTTGGAGTTACTGGCCTTTCTTCATGCCCCACACTGTTGTGACAGTGCTTTAAAGGACTCACCCACTCAGAAAACTCAATATTCATGATAAAAACATGATGCACTTAAGCCCATAAACCTTCCTGTCTTTGCGTCAAGGACAACATGCTGAGAAAATGCCTTTTCCTGATAACTGCAAATAATGTAACTTCATTCCATCCGGGAGAAGGTTTTGTAAATGTGTGTGTCTTAGTGCCTGGGAATCCTTGCGTTTTCAGAGGCGAAGATTTCATGTAATTTATTCTCTCAGTTGACTTTGAGTTCTTCATACATCCTTCTTCCATCTGCTAAATTCACAGAAATATAAGACTTGCCATTACAAGATCCATATCGTGTTCAAAACAAAAAGAATTTGTAATGTAATTAATAGACTTTTCATCCTCTTCAATTCTGATGCAATTTTTGCATTGATCCTTTCTTTCCAAAGATCCCAACCTTAACCTACCTTACCTACATAAGTGATAGTCAGGAAGACAAATCATTTGCATAGTGTTTAAGGTGATATGCCCCTAATTTCAAAAAGTTTTTTTCTTTGTCAGGATGTTAAAAAGTATCTGAGATAAATCATTATAATCACTATCATTAAAGCAGGGTACTTGCCTTATAAATCATTTGACATAAAGCCTACCAGCTGCTATTGTGACGAGAATACTCTGATGAAGTGGGTCATTGCAAAACAACATTTGAGTGTATTCTACTGCTCTGGTAAGTACACAAACATAATACAGAATTTCACTTTCAACAGTGAGACCAATTCATCCTAAAGTAGCTCAGCTAGCATAACAAAAACGACACCAGTAATTAATGTGACTTTCCGTTTTGTTTTTTTTTTTTTTTTCATTTTTTCCCTCGGTTGAAATTATAGTTGATGCTAACAACTGCACATAAGAGAACCATTGCCCTGTTGCCCAGTTTATAACAGTATCACAGACTTTGAAAAAATCCTGGGAATCAACCTGTATAAGATGATAGGAAATTTAAATACCTTTCTCTCTTGATAGCTTCCTGATAATTTGGCTTATGGTGACAGTCCTGAAACCCATCTCAAGAGAGTGATGAGGCCAGTTCAATTATGAAAGGGAACTGATATCTTGTAGCTTGCCTGCATGCAGGTAGGATATGGGGCATGCTTCTTCCTCCTGTCAGGAGGATGATTAAGGTCACCTTTTTTACTACTCAAAAATACACTTTAGATCTGAACTAAGCCACTGGTGTAGATATGCCCTTCAGGTACTCCACATAACCATTACATTCATGATTTTCAAGTAATTTTAGGTGGTGTTGGATCCAAGTGGTATTCCTAGTGGCTACATTA
Source organism: Heliornis fulica (assembly GCA_013399135.1). Taxonomy (NCBI): domain Eukaryota; kingdom Metazoa; phylum Chordata; class Aves; order Gruiformes; family Heliornithidae; genus Heliornis; species Heliornis fulica. Next base: position 617,679 of record VXBZ01005606.1, on the reverse strand, counting down.
AAAGCCTCCAAATCAGAGCCTTGCTGAAGTGAGAACCAAAACTCTCATTCCCTGCAGGCAACAGTACTTTATCTTCTTCTATCTTTGCCACCTCCGAGTTAGTAAGATCAAGGACATGAGCAGTAATAAGTGGGTTATTTTGGTGGCCAAAGATTTCCCTACTATCGTTTCAAGGAACTGGCTTTTTTAATGAGAGAAAATGAGAAAGCATTGCAATACCTTCTGAGAGGATCTTAACTGAGCGGCACACTAAGAGTAGAAACATCTGTGAATACAAGACTTCCAAACCAGTTCTGTTTTCCAATTGCTTCCTTATATTTGTAGGTCAGACTCTGGCCCCTCTTCTAGAAACTACAATGTTCCCTCCTGCCAGCCTGCTAAATATTTCCCTCCAAGACTTTGGGAATGATTCCCCTCAGATGTCTTTTCATAAATGTTCTCTGTAAACTGAACCAAATGTGGCTTGTCAAGAAGGTTGCAGACAGCTTTTCTCGGGTTGTCTCAATTCAGACTTGACTTGCTTCATACCTTCCTCAAAAAGGTATGTGAAGTCAACAGGCATGTGAACCATTCAATATTTTACATTCCCAAAGTGATTAGCAACAAGACAACGATTAATTACTTCCAGAGACACTCAAAAAACATACTATACACATTTATGTAGAAATTACCATAATAATATTATCACTAACACAAATATGCACATATGAAAACATCTCAAAGTAAACATAACATTTGCACATAGTAAATATCCATATGTCTCAATAAACACAATTTTAAACTTTAATATGGCAAGTGTGTAGTTCCTTTAATTGAGGATGAAAAATTAAGAACAGGGTGACTCCTGCCCCTTTCAAAGTATATGCAAAGCTGGTAATGGGTAGAGAAGCATAACACACCCTGCACATGTGGGTGGTATCGGGGCAGTTAGTGCTCAGGGAATGAACACCAAAGTGCCATCACAACTACACAAAAAAAAGGGGTTTGTGATTTGTACTCATGATGTTGTGGCTATAATTATGGTTTTGGCTACCAGATGGAATGTATGCACTTCTTGTTTGGGCTAATGGCAAATGTCCCCCATGACATCTCCCCTCTTTCATGTTTTCTTTGCAGTAGTGACTAATGCACAATTACGTGCTTTTCCTCTGTATCCACTGATACTTACAGATAGCTTTGGTTGCAATACTAGCAAGGGAGTAAAGGAAAAGCAAAACACTGAGAACCTGTTCTGAGGAGTCTTATCATTTGCTGTGATTTCCAAATACAACTCTTTTTTTTCATGTCACTTGGTTGTTTTGCTGAAAAATTGCCTTATAAAACTTTTAAATATTAAACACAGTTCCACAGTACTGCATTCTGCCTGCGGCTACAAATTTTAGAAACTCTTTGACTTTAACAAAAGAGGGGCATTGCCAGCCTCACAATGCCTTTATTAAGATTATCTCACCTGGCCTCCTTTGGATACATGCACTCTGTCGTTCCAGTATGGACATTTGTAAACAGAAAGCTGTTCTTCTACCTAGTCCTTGCTTCTGGCCATTCACCAATCTGTCTTTCTTTACTTGCTTTACACTATTTTCAAGCATAGTTGTTGCCTTAGAGGTTTCAGAAAGCTATAGTTTCATCAGCAAATACCAGCAAAGACTTAGGGTTTTTACAGTTGGATTTTGAGACACCAGACTATGTATCCATTTCTAACTATTAATCAAAATGAACATATCACTTAAATTCTCAACTGAACCAGTGTGTTACAGACATACTGAGGGAGCATATATATTGGAAATCTAAGCTGACATGGAGTTGCTTTTCTCATCGTAATAGCACTGAACAAAACAGAGACAAGATAGCATATGTTTCTAGCTGTTCTCCCTTTAACACATAACATTGATGGCATTACACAATTTGTTAACATTAGGGTGAATTTAGTCAGGAGCCCTGAATACCCCAAACCAGCTTTTACGGATTCTATAATGTGTCTGGTGCCTGGGTTTTTCTTCAAATCCCTCCATGCAGAATGGAGACTGGGCAGCAAACTTTCTAACTGCGCCCATACACTCATAAACATCTGTAGCGAACCATAATTCTGCTGAATGCAGGAACCACATTGCCATGACATTTTGGTTATGAATGTTAGAGGAGCGAATGTGTGGCTCTGTATCTCAGTGTTATGGATTTTAGGGATCTCAGCTGGAAGCCACCTCTCTGATTCACACAGGGGTGAGACACATCCTAGAAAATTTCTTGCAAAGCAAAAGAAGCGTGACCAAAGGTCTTGTGACTTGGCAGCAAAAGGAAGGTCAAGGTGAGGATGGAAGGGAGCACTCCATCAGGAAGGGAATGGTTAACCAGCCATAATAACAGAAGCAGGCAGCTCCACCACTGCAACAAACAACAAATTATTAACACTAAGCAATTTAGCAGCTCAACTTAGAATAAGCAGCACATTGGGCACTGAGTACACAGTGGCAGACTGTCTATGACTCTCTGCTACCAGCCAGCCAGCAAATTTTATTTTTTGCCCTAAAAAGAGTTCTTTCAAAGCTCCACTATAATAGTCCATTCTGTGCCCAGGAATAATTTTAGAAGGGCTGAGTCCCAGACTTCCTTTTCGCAGGTGCAAGGCAGCACTTTCGCACCTCCAGCTACAGCCACTGTTTCCAGGGTCTGAGCTACCCAGGCCAGCACCCTGGCTTCAGCAGAGCCATAATACTGAATTTCTCGATTTTCTTACTGGTTTGTACCACCATGAGCAGGTCTGCCCCATCTAAAGCCAGTCCCTGCCAACCCTTCCCCTCTCCCCCCTCCCCAAGGTGTGTAATTGCGGAAGCCTCTAGCCAATGACAAAACACAATCTAGATTCCAGGTTTTGAGAATTTGGACCCTTCAGGAACAGCTAATTGTACCAATGCAGCACTATTTTTAAAAAGGGCATGTTTCTTGATCATACCTCACACTGCAAAGCTTCTGTTCGACTAACTACACGACAGTCTGTTAACATTGAAGGAAATCCCTTAAAAGCTGTGTTTGTTTGACCAACACTGACTAAAACTAGAAAAATATTAAATGAAAGCAGCTGATCAGCTACCAGCCATAATATTATCCCAACTTCCTTCACAGGAAATATTATAATAACATTTTATTTGTTTGTTTTTTTCCCCCGCTTGCTGCCACTGGGGTGTAATATTTCCTTCATGTTGCTGGTAGATCAAGAGCACTTCTGTTGGATTCAGGCTGTACTGCATGCTGACACTAACACATCCAGCACAGCCTTTAACTCAGGATCCAGCCTATGTCTAGGGGTGTACTAGGGCCAGAGGGAGGGAAAGAAAAGCAGACTGTTAACCACTCTACCAAAGATCACCTACAGCTTTGTTCTTCATTTTGCTTCAACGTTGTGATCGTTGGCCTGTAAATGTATGAAGTACTAAAGACAAGCTGCTTCTCAGCCTGCAACCTCTCCAGGACTGCCAATCTGCAACCAAGACAAGGAAATATCTGTGTGCTTTGTGAAAGCTACCTCTGACACTTGGGCCATGTGTGTGTTTGCTTGCTTGTCCTGCTCACGAGTGAGAAAGTACCCCCGCAGGGATTTTGCACCTGTGACCCCACACTTAGGCTCTCCCTGATAGCTCAGCCTTTCCACTTCATGCCAAAGTCCCACGAAAACCAGCCACAGGCCCGAAGCAGGGCTGGAACTTGAGGCACCCATGCTGCCAAATCTCCAAGGTGCCCCTGGATTTTGTCCACTACCTCAACTCTGAGGGCTTTGTGGTCCCGTTATGGCTTACTGAAACCGATTTTACCCGCTTGGTCTTTCATCCAGATCCTCACAGAGGAGGATGACGAGTCCCAAACTCTTGGACTGCCCCCAATCAGTTTTGCATATTCCTTCCCCCTGAAGGAAGGGTCTTTGTTTCTCTGCTGTCATGAAGGTTTTAACACCCCATTTACATAATACCTTTTGAAATGGACCCGGAGGAGGCCGGGTCTATGCTAGAAAGTGTTTGTCAGTGGAGCTCTATCAGCAACTTGTCCTACTGTGGCTGTTCTACCAGCAAAAGGATACTTCTAGCATGGCTTTTGCCATCTCCTTTAATAAAATAAGCTGCATCAGCAGAAATATTGCCTTTCGAGATAAATGTATTTAAAACCTATACTTCTGCCAGTAATAGAATTTTTTTTTCAAAAAGAATATATCGTGCTTTTAATTGTCCTTTGTATCCTAGCAAATGTTTCTGCTGTAGGCATAGCTTTATGTAACTATAGTTAGGCATTGACAACATCCTTTTAAGTATACCAGGTATAATCAGTTCACAGGTTAGTGATAGCTCTTTTTCCTCAATGCATGTATTTAAAACAATATGGCTTTCATCCATCTTTAGTAACCAAGGGTTTGTACATATGGAAGCCATATGGAGTATAAGAGTTTGCCTATATCACAAATTATAACAATATATAGTACTGTGGGAATTTAAACCACTGTAGTTGGACAATATAACTCCTTTTTTTCCTCCATAAGGATATGAATGTATATGTCTGTATGTGGGTAAAAATGAGTGTTTTTATCCATTTTAGCTTCTGTTGCTTTGAAAGCAGTTTACCTAAACTGGAAAAAAAAAGTTTACTTCTGAGTAAGAGTGTCCACATGGAGAGTCATAGTGAAATAAATACAGCATTTTAACTATATGGGTATCATTTGTCATTCCCACAGACACAATTGGTTCTATATCAAAGTCCTATATCATATTTTCAAATATAGCTTCTTATCACAACCAGAATTTACATTTTAGCAATTTACATTTCTTCTTGCAAATTAAAAAAAAAAAAAAAGAAGAAAGAAAAAAAGTGTTCAATTGAGATTTGCAAATGAGCAAAGGCAGCCAGGTGAAGGCAAGGAGGAGAGAAGGGGGAGGGATGTCAGGCTTGCTTAAAAGGGGTTGGTTTTTCCTGCAACCAAACGTGGTGGGTCCAAGTTTGCACAAAGAATCTAGGTAAGGTGATTTTGCTCAAGTGGCATCAATAACTCACTTTTAAAAGCACATGCTTATTTAATTCAGGGTATAACATAATTAGGTCTCGTATTACTCACAAAGACTGTGCAGTTCCCACTGTAAACCTAGATATTATTCAAAAATCAAAGTAATCTCTTGTGGGTATTAAAATAACAATGCATTTGATAAATGATTGCTACCATTTTTGAAATTGCATTAATGTTCATTATTTATGTAATATACAAGTTTAGAAGGGGCTGATTTTTTTTTTTTAACTTTACTGCTAGTATAAAAAAATCTTTCGAGCGCTTGGAATCAAATGAATGCAAGTTTCCTTTTTTGCATAGGATGATGAAGACAAATGTATCTCTGCACATTAAAAATACATTGCACATTTTATACATTTACGTATGTGGTGCTCTTCATGTTAAAAAAAAACAAACCAGGGAAAAAAAAATCTCAGAGCACTTCAGAGAATGTACCCAGAGACAGAGCTATTGTTTGGGAAAAGCCAGATTAAACAAACATGCCTGTAGTCTTGACTTGAAGGCATTTATGGAATTAACATTCTGAGTCTCAGCTGGCACCATGCTCCGAAGCTGGGGGCAGAACATGCAAAGCCTTTGGCACATACGAGTTTCCACTGATATTCCTGCTACAGACAAAAGCCCAGCATTTTACACAACTCTGAGTCATTCCCAAATATGTGCATTAATGGAACCAAAAGTTTTAATTTGCATTCAGGGCCTTAAATTATGTGGAGCTTTAAAGACTGTTGGAACTTCCCTGACATCATCAGGCAGGCAGTGAGTGACACGACCTTAATAAAGAATTGGTCTGGCTAGTCTGGGTTATTAATATTCAAGGGCAGCTTAGTTCTCCATACAGTGCAATTTCTAAAGATACCCATGATCAGGGATTTATGGAAACCTAGACTAAATGTGACTAAAGAGTGGAATATTTCCGCTTTTATCTGGGATTGCAATGCTCCCGGTCCTTTGGAAGAAAGCCCTGGGATTTGTTGCTTTTTTTATGCAAAGTAACAGGTACAGGCCCTATTCTGATCTTTAGCTCTGACTGGCTTCACCATTATCTGTCATGATACAAGCTTACACCAGATCTCACAAACAATCCAATTCCTATGACAGCCCCATGTCTGGTGTCATAGCTGCTACAGTACTCAGATGACTCAAGAAAAAAACCAGCAAAAGACAGAGAGACACTTGGCATGACCCACTGTCACAAGAGTAAGTCATGTCCACCATCAGGAGATGGTGCTACTCCCAGCTAGTTAGATGGTAGCACATAATATCTGTGAAATACCGGCACTTTGCTTATTCTGGTACAGCCTGAGATCCTTCCCTAGCTATGTTAATATGGCTCCTAAGTCGACAAAGCAAAATTCAGTACAAACGGGTGTCAAGTACTGGATCTGTACAGAAAAAAATCAAAGGCACTAATACAGTGGTGCTTAATTAGTAAAGAGATAGTTACATAGACAGGGGCCTGTGTCTTGGAAGAAGGCAGAGTAACTCTCAGCCAATTGTGTAATGTTGTTACAATAACAAAAAAAACCAAAAAAAAACCAACAAAAAAAAAAGAAATAAAGAAGACAGATCTCATTCTGACATGTGTTAACCAGAACATCCTGTGTAAGACATGGGAAGAAATTGTCTCGCTCTCTTCATTTCTAGCAAGCTCAGCAGTACTTCTGTGTCAGCTCTCAGTGTCATGCTTTACGAAAGATGTAGACAAATTGAAGAGACTGAAGAGAAGAGCAGCAGGAAGAGTAAGAAGTTTAGAAAACGGGATATAGCAGGAATAGCAGAGTTAGAAAGAAATCTATGACAAACCCTAGCTAGTTTATCTGTGACAAACCCAACACTCTGGTGTTGTACTGAAGGAACCATTAAAGGCATGAGAAGAAGCAACTGGCAATTAACTTATTTTTCAACAGGGAATTCACGTGTGTATGTATATATATATATGAAAAATTATCCAGCTCTAGAAACTGGGAACTATGTGGTCCCTTCAGTAAAGGGAGAGAGGTTTTTATAAGGATAAATTAAACATAATTGAGAACAGTCTAGGTATACTTCTTCTACCTTGGGCAAAAGGAAGCACTAGATCAGTTCTGAAGTCTAATCAATTTTCTGCAGCATTGTGCCCTCCCAATATTTACTGTAGTTAAGCAGACATCATTGTTTCTAAAAACTCCAGTGGCATCTGTGGCTTTTTTGATAAAGTCACAGGGAAATGGAGCCAAATGAAGTATCTTAATTTATATTTACAGTGCCAGAGCCACCAAAGGAACAAATAATCCTCAATAATAATAAGAAGGTATAAGATTTATGTCTATTAATCAGGACGTGTCACACTTTATGAAACCTTAGGATTATGTAATTGCTTACTATCCTCTGTGGACTGCAAGGCCAATGCAAACAGCATTACAGGAGTGAACTTCCTACACAGAACCAGAAACCCCTGCACCGCAGTGCCAAGGCTTTCTATCTGTGTATCATCATCAGACTCCAGAAATTATATTTCAGTACTTCATGGAAAGCACTTTCCAGAAATTTCATCATTTTCACAACCCTTCTTTGAACTTGATTGATCCAGCTCTTATTTGGAAGTCTCAAAGAATGGACCTAGCAATTCAGCAAGGTTTTACCAATCCTGACCAGAGTACAAGAATAACATCTGCATGACAGACTGCCTTCCTGTTTACAAATCCTATAATAGAGCTTTCCTCTGCCATGACAATACTATTTGTGCACAGTTTATAATCCACACTAACCCCAAAATTAATCCTGAAAAACTGATCCTAACCAACTGTCCTGTACTTGATCATCTGATATACCTGCTTTCTTGAAGCACTTGATTTTTCATTCATTTCCCAGGCTGTATCTCCAATTTGTCAAAATAATTTTGAATACTAATCCTGTCTTTCAGCAGCCTTGCAGTTCCTCCAGCTTCATATTGCCTGAAAATACTACAAGCATACATTCCCCTCCAGATTCACATTGAACTAGGCCAAAAAGGTAGCCAAGATCCCTGCAAAATCCTAATAAACATAACTTTGCATTTTTGGGGAAATCCTTCTCTCCATGACCTGCACGGTCATCCAGCCAGCTTTTGTACTGATGTATAGATTCTACAACAAAACCATGTTTCCATGGCATTCTTCTGAAATGTTTTATAAGATGGGGTCAAAATACCTATTAACTATTTATCATTATCCCTAAAACTAAGTAGCAAGTAGGGTCCTAGGTTTACCCATGAAATTATACAACTAACCTGCAAACACAGTCTTTGTAGAGTATTTATGATTCTGTAGAAACCTAAAAATAGAGGTCTGCAGAATTTATCTTTGCTTTTGACTTCACCATTCATCTCCTCAAAGATTTTATACAGATTCATGCACTGGACTCAAAGGAATCTTTCGGGGATAACCGTAGGGTATTCTATGAAAATCTAGAGAAGATGCTCCTAAAGCCTTATAGTGCACCATGAGAGGTCTGTATTATATTTGTTACTTGTGTTCCAGAGGGATAGCATAACATACTTCACCAATGCTTTCTGGAATATGGGTTTTTAGCACCTGCATGGTACTTGTAGACTAGTGTTCCAGAGATGCTCAAGCTCCACCAGCATTAGGGAAGTGTCTTTCTGACAGTAACAAATTGCAATGGTAAATTCAGGCTTTGCTTCAGCTTTGCCTGGAGTCTAAGAAACAGACTTAATTTCCATTTGTCTTCACTGTGGTGACTCTAGAGGTGACTCTAACAGGTAATGACAGCTAGCAAATGGAAACTTGCAATAATGCCAAAATAATGTTCTGAAACAGGAATCATATCATCACCCGACGTTGCCAAAACTGTGCTTTACTTTAAAGACTCCCAATTCTGAGTTTCAAAATGTTTACTTCAGCATGCAACAGGTGATGTAGGAAAGAACTCTTAATCCCTCTGCACCTAACACACAAACACACACATACCTCCTCTGCCAAAATTGTTGCTCTGCCATCCCAAAGGAAAAGACTGGATCTCTGAAGTGTGGTCCAGACATGCAAAAAGAAGGTAAGGAATGAGAGTGTGCCAAATGTGACTGAATTTGTCTAGAAAAAAAAAAAAAAAAAAATTGCTAGTGGAAAGGTCATGAGTCTGCCAGAAATTGCACCAAATTACAGGATCCTTCATATTATAGATCCCCCACAAACATGATCATACCATTAATAAAGGTGAGGAAAAGACATTGTCTATTTAATTTGGGGTAATGGGGGGAAGAGAAATGCTCTGTCCTAAACTCAGTCCTCAGAGATTTCAGTAAAGCCATGGCACAAGGGTATAGGAAAATGACGAGGCTCAAAAATATTAGGAGTATCTATGAGAGCTATAAACAAGTTGTTTTAATGAAAACACAACCTGAAATCAGGCAGTGATTGAGGGAAAAAAAAAAGCTGTTTGTTGAAACTCTTTCTTTTCTGACATTAAAAACAGTCAACATAACTCTGTCATGATGCAGAAATTTGACTTTTCTACATTTTTATTATATGTGGAATATCAAAGATAGCTGGATTTATTCACAGAATGGCTGTCATTGAATTCAGTTTTCTGGTACAATTTTTTTCCCTTATAAGCCCATAAAAAATATGATGGGTGAAACATTAGGACTACTTAAAGCAGAAACTGATGTATATCTATACAGAAAGAACAGATAGATTGCAAAATGTTTATGTCTTTTACATTTTTTTTACTGTATTAATAAGGAAACACTGTGATTACCAATCAAAAAAGACTCAGGAGTGCTGCTTGTAAAGTGCACTATTATAAAGATTTATATCTGTATCTGGGGAGTAATATAGAGCATTGATATTTTAAGGAGCTCAGTTCAAAATCTCTTTATTCAGTGAAAGCCCATGAGACTGAAATATTTTTTTTGTCGGACAGTAGTGTGAGCATCATTGATCGTTTATGATACATACTGTAGAAGAAACTCCAGACTTTCCCAAAATTATATATATGGCCAAAAAATTGCAGAATTAACTACCAGAGATTTTTCCTGTATTTAAATTCAAATCTTTTACAACGTGGCATTAGGCCATTGAAAAAAAATCAGCTCCTGGTACATATATTTGGTTAACTCTGAACAAGAAGATAACTGTATTTAGCATGTACTTCATGGACCAAAAGGTACATCTCAAAATACTTGGAGAAGATGACTGCTTTACATAGATTTAAAAACACATACCACCAAAACAAGAATAAATACCAGACCTTCAACCAGAGCTTTCAGGGAGACTACAGGGAATTCACCTTCCTTAAGACACCTTGTTCTGCTGGCTGCATTTGTACACACTTTTGGCTATTTTCTGCCAACCTTTTGCAGGACCTGAACTTGTTCTTTTTGCATCAAGAATCAGTTCCTAATGCTCCCTCACCACAGTATAGAGATGTTAAAACAATGCTCAAAGCCAGGAGTTTGAATGTGATAGAGCAACTTACAGCAATCTTTCCTGGTACTTAGCTAACAGATGCCTTCCAATAGGTTATGCATAATCTAATATAAATTATATGGGGTGGGTTTTTTCATATAACAAACTGTAAATTCACGTGCATGCTCCTCTCAGCACAATGTGCTGCAGTGGTGATGTGTTTATAAAATATTTGTATTAAATACTATTGTACTTACTCTGTTAATAAAACAAAAGCAATAACAGTTTGCCTTTGCTTTTTGTGCCCGGCTTGACTGCAACACATCTGTTTCTTAAAGAATCGGGAAATATCCTGAAGTACCTTCAGGAATCAAAGAGATTTTGATAAGAAAAAACTTTTATAAATTCTTTTTCATTCTTTCAATGGGATTTTTCCACTCTTTTTGTCTGCTCTTTCTCTCTGCATCAGACATCTTCACTGCTTGTTGAAGCACCATCCTCTGGTTTAGGCCTCATTTTGATGTCTAATCTGGGGAGCACTGGGTCACACCTTTTCAAGAATATTCGGTCACCAATAGATACCTGCCATACTTTGGAATAGTATTATTTGGAATATAATATTATTTAGCCAATATATATGAGGTTCACCAAAAGAAAAATAAAACATCATAATAACTTTATTCTTTTCTTCCTTTTTTTTAATTATTAAAATTGAATCTCTTGGCCAGACTGTGGTCCTTGGGGTATGACACTTATCAAAGCTATGTGTGTATAAGTGGATTTTTTAAACGTTCTGTGAAAAGTAGCAATGCATTGAGATCAGAATCTAAGCAAGTATAAAAATAAGAGTTATGGGAACCGACAGCATAAATCCAAAGTTTATCATATAATTCCCAGATCCATGTAGCTGGTCCCTGGGAACATAAAAAAACCCAACAGTAAAAAGGAAAACATTTTCAGATGTAGTTTTTTTTTTTTTTTTTTCTAAAGATCCTGCTGCAGAGGTTATATCTGGCAGTGGGGAGCTTTTTCTCTTATCTTCAGTTCCCATAAGAACCAAGCTTGAACATCAGAGCTCCCTAAGACTAATAAATGAGAGTATTCTTGTCTGCTTTATCTTTTCTTTTTTTTTTTTTTTCCAGGCATATGATGAGGAAATAAATATATGATCTTGTTTTTAAAAGAAGCTATTGTATTAAACAGAGAGTGTGAGGCTGTTCCATCCCTGAGGCTCTCACCTAGTCCTGGGCAGCAATGTGCAGTCACAGGAATTGCACAAAGGGTGACAATCGCTCTCCTGGGACCAATTGTTCTTGGTCCTTGCTCTGGAGCTGTAAGGCAAGTGGCCTCTCTGCAACCCACTGTTAATGCCTCCACACGGGGATGGGGACAAGCTGCCTTGCATTAACAAAGTCAATCTTGTGCTGATTAGCCCAACAGAATGGGGTGCATATCACAGTCAATTTCCATAAATATTCGCTTACGCCTCTTTTGTCTTCATTTTCCGCAAACATTCAAGCACTTGACTCCTATTCACATGAACGCTCCCAGAAAGAGAATTTTAAGCTTACATGCTTGAGTACTTGCACATAGTAAATTTTAAAATGAGTGACTATGCAAGTCATAAGATGGGAAACAGAGTGCCTTTTCCAGTGCCTGGAAGAAAGACATTTAAATAAACCAATCAAGTACCTGCTTATATCCTTCTCATCTCCAGTTACATGGGTACATGCAGTTTGATTTGGAACAGAGTACTCACAATTTGCTCTTCCACTGCAGTTCAATGTATGTGGCATGCAGCAAGAAAGCCACAAGTACACCACTGCACCTCTGTCCCCCAAGAACAGCAATGATACTGTTCAGGTGTCTATGCCATACACTCTGAGATTTTTAGACAGAAATATCATATAAGAGTGATGTAATAATATTACTGAATATTCCTTATCATGCTTTGCAAGAAAAGATAATGGCACTAGGAAAAAAGTCTTCTATATACTTCTGAAAATGGACACAGGATGAGAATCAGGCAATCTAAAGCAAAATTTTTTCACCATTACCAATATTTTCTGGATGCCAGAGTTCTGGAGCCCTCAACCAGAAACACTGAAAGTAAAACTCTGAATCCATTCAATCAGCCTCCACTTTTGTACCTCATTCAGTGGGGACACCATTTTGTTCCTGGCTTATATACATTTCATCTTTATTTCCTAAAGTTTAGCAAAGTTAGACAGATGAGATTTGGACATGGGATGTAGAAATAGAAGAAGAGAGGTTTATCAAATGGAAGAGCAAAAGCCAACAGAAAAACTGAGAAATAAAGCATCCAAAAGATCCAATAGCTCCAACATGGACCTGTGGGGCCAAATTTATCCTCAGCATAACTCTACTCTTTCGGACTGGAAGGATTAAGCCTGCTATTTGCTTGCTGAACAATCTCTACTAGTAGAACTACTAGAAATGGAGCACAAACAATTTAGGAAGAAGTAGCTGTATTTGCTCTGAGGTATAACTGATTCCACAGACTCCATATAAAGGAAACCCACATCAGTGTGTGGCAGTTTGTTTTACACTGAGCCAGCCAACAGATTTTCTCTCCGAACCGCACACATGTCAGTTGCAAGGAGGAAGGACACCTGGGGGCTCTGACCTTAAAATAAGACCTGCCGCAAATGCAAAAACCCACCCTCACAGAGAGACTGTTCTTATCCACTGTACCTCTGAGCTTTGCAGACTGTCTGGGCCTCAACAGACAGTGAGCCAAAATTGACCCAACATGCGTTTTCAGTAACTCATGATGCAGCACTTGACTCCCCCTCCTCCTTCAAAATGTCTCCAAGGACTCAGCCACAGCCACCATGCAGATCGATAACTTTACAGACGGAAAGTTTCCCTTTTGGGAACAGAATAAGACAAAGTCAATTAATTTAAAACAGACAGATTGAGCCAGGAGTATTGTAATAGGATATACCAGTCCAGCATTTGCATTTTCAAACTGGTATGTATCACCTGATCCAGAATCTGTCGAAGGCAATTTCAAGACTCCCCAGAGGCTGGGAACAGACTTTCTCACTATTTAGATTTTACTGAATGCTGATTTGAATCTCCAATACAAAACTTAAACATAGGACTATGCAGTGGCATAGCCCAATTGTCCCAGGATCATTCTCTACTCTTGGATTATAATTAAAAAGTCATGACAGGTCTTCTTTGCCAGCGTTTGACTCTTCATGGACCGATTGGCAAAAGCTGAGAATTAGATAAGCAAATTGGCAGCAATCACGATCAGAATTCAGCATTTCATATCATGGCTTCTGAGGTGTCACAGGATTTTCCACTGCTGAGAAAATGAAACACTCTCTCAGACATGGTGGTTCAGGGGATGCTTTCTGAAACCTTGCTCTGTGTTGGAAGACATATGTGTTCTGCAAGACATCTGCATGTCCTAAAGAAGCAGGCAACTCATTTTGAGTGGCCCCATCAGCTATGGTGAACCCAGAAGTAGCATTTCAGACTCTTTGGGTTTGGGATGCTTTGGGACAGAGAGGGAGGTTTTATATCATGTATATAATTACTAATAGCAGCACTTATTTTCTGAACGCTGTGTTTAAGTTATGATCAGGTTTGCAGAATGGCATTCAATATTTCATTTTTTAAAGGGGGCCCATGCTGACTATGAGAAAGCAGTGCTGTGGAGAACAGCATAACCCATTCCCTGGCCTTTGACCACACCAGGTGTGAGAATTCCTGACCTGCTCCCACCTTCAGCTTTTATTTATTTGCAGTTTTTTTTCCTTGATCACCAACATTTTCAGCAGCTGCCTGTGATTCCAGCTACTGTTTGATGCTAAATACAGTAAGTATCTGGGAATAGTAAACATTTGCCAGGAAGACAGGAAAAACAAAAAGATTTAGCAAAGAACCCTTAATGAGAACCATGGGACATGTTACAACTCTGCTGAGGATAAATGTGCTTTGCAAAGGCATTTGCATATTGTCACTCCTCCCAGTGTGGCTATTTCCTTAACCTCTTTTTAGATCACAAACACGATAGGGCTGTGCAAAACTTCATCGAGGCTCATCCCAAATTGAGGATAAAATGATCAGTGACTAAAACATGACTCAGGCAAAGGAGACTTAGGGCCTAATTTTCTTCTAACTTTTAGTAAATTTATGCCTGTGTAACAATTCTACTGGCTTCTGTGGTGATGTTTGCTACGCTAATGTAAGGGAAAGCAGAAGTCTCTGACAGCCTCAAACTCATCACATGTAAAAAGTCAAGGAGCTTGTGCTTGACTAGTCAGTAACTGAATCTGATCCTTAGGTTTGCAGATAAGCTATATAAACTTATATATGCCTCTTTAATTTTATGCAAAGCACTTTGAAGCCACTAGACGTGATTCAATTGCCTTTTGTGGTATCAGCAGAATAAAGGGCACCAGAACTAGCAGTGGTAAAGATGTAACCCATTGTACTTAATATGCCTAATAATCACTAAAAACACACCTTACTCCCTCTTGTTTGTGACCAATAAACCACACAAGTATAAAAGGAGGACTATTGCCTTTATAGGACATAGAGACAGAGGAAATTTTGCAGGTAGTACATACAAACAGTGACATCAACTAATGCAATGTACGCAGTTTACTTGCCATGACATATTAATGTCCCATGAATCTTCCATGGTGAGACCACATCTGGAATATTGTATCCAGTTCTGGGCCCCTCAGTTCAGGAAGGACATAGAACTCTTTGAAAGAGTCCAGTGCAGGGCCACCAAGATGACTAAGGGAGTGGAACATCTTCCTTATGAGAAAAGGCTGAGGGAGCTGGGTTTCTTTAGCTTGGAGAAGAGGAGGCTGAGGGGTGGCCTCATTAATGTCTATAAATATGTTAAGAGTGGAGGATGGATCCAGGCTCTTCTCAGTGATGGCCAGTGATAGGACAAGGGGCAATAGGTCCAAGCTGGAGCATAGGAAGTTCCATATGAATGTAAGGAAAAGCTTTTTTTTTACTGTGAGGGTGACAGAGCCCTGGAACAGGCTGTGCAGAGAGGTTGTGGAGTCTCCTTCTCTGGAGACATTCAAGACCAATCTGGACGTGTTCCTGTGTGATTTAATCTAGGTGATCCTGCTCAGGCAGGGAGGTAGGACTAGATGATCTTTTGAGGTCCCTTCCAACTCCTAACTTTCTGTGATTCTGTGAATACAAGATTGCTTGTGTTTGAGGACACTGTATGAAAAACTTTTGAAGTGGTACAGTGTTATGGATAAATGGAAAGGTATCACTCCACACTAAGGGGTCACTGATCAAAGGGTTTGAGAGGTTTTTTAAAACCCCTGCCTTCAGTTAAGGAGGCCAAATCCTTTTAGTGTCTCCAAAGAGCCCATGAGGAGAGGAAGAATTTAGAGAGGGTGTCAGGGCAAGGAGGTTTAAACTTTGTGAGGCTTCAAAATGTTCCTAGGAGGCACTGGCAACAGGAAGAGCCTTGTAAGGTCACACTGCCTCACCTTTAAGGGTTAGCTAGAAAGAGGTTAGATGTAGGCTGCTTTGCATAAATTTATCAGCAGAGTACAGTGTGTACTAGGTACATTCCAGGCTTCAGGGAAGTCCATGGAAAGACTGCTGTAAGTTTCTGAAAGTCTCTTAATTCCTGCTGTATATTCCAAGCTATACTGTTAAATGTACCTTAAAATGTGCAAATGCCACTCCTGCACCACATCCTCTGAAACATGAGCAGAGGAAATTTACTATTGTTCCTTTGTTATTAAAGATCCTGGAAGCACAATCCAATTTCACAAGCTTTCTGATAATTGTTTGAGATTTTCAGCTTCTTGGCTCTGGTGATATTCTCGCATACTCCTTAAAAATATCTTTTATTGTCAAATACAATGCCACAAGTTGTCACTGCTAAAAGTTACCTCAAAGTCCACCAGAAGTAGGGTTATTTTTCTGCACATTTTTTAGTAGTCTGGGAAATCAATTGGTAATTAGGGAAATATCTCTGTTAATATATCTATAATGTAATTACTGTAATGCACTGAGTACAACTGAAAAGCAATCTTAGCAGTTTTCCGCACATATCTACTTTCTCTGTCTTCTTTTTATTGGAAAGTCCTTTCATCAATAATCCTAATTGTTAAGTATTTGGTTTAGGCTCGTCCTGCTCCCAGATACGTAGTTTAGTTGAAAAGTGGCTGCTGTATTTTATATTAAAGCTTCTTCCAGTCTGGCTTTTGGTATGTCTCCTTGAGTAGGTAAACACGACAAAACAAAAGTGCCCGGAAATGCAAACAGTCTCTGAATTATTACGCCTATTACTTTTTATTGTAGTAAAAACAAAAAGAAGCAAGGAACAGTTCTATTTATGCAGAGCAGTTTGAACATAAATAATAATAAAATGTTAAAACTATAAAACTACTTACACCATATTAATTTAATTCTAATAAAAAGTAGGCCTGGCTCTTGCCTCCGTGACAGCAAACATGGTGCAGCTTTGCTTTCATCCAATATTTATACTCAAAAACATTTTGGTTTAGGAAATAAACTAGTGATAAAAAATTACAGTCTCAGAATATTGGGCTTTGACTAGTCCCCTGCTGCCCTTTATATTATGTTTCAGTAAAATACAGTACATCTTGCTGTTTTATTTCATTGTTTGTGGCCCATGCAAAATCCTATTGTCCAGCTGCCCAACGTAAATGAACAACAAATCAGAACAACCAGAAAAGCACAGTGACTGATTAAACTAGGTCAGAATTTTTGCTTGCACTGTTAGAAATATGACTTTATTCAGATTTTGGTACATGTTTACATCACCTTGAATGGCACTGAGGAAGCCTGCTGATGGAGCATTTCATTTTAAGTGCTACAGACAAGCAAATCGTGCCAGCTCTCCTTAGCACATATTATCAAGTTGTTTGGTTCTGTTGATTTTTTTTAATGATTCCAAATTAGCAGGGTGATCCTGCATGGGATTAAGCAGCATGTAAGTGAGCAAGGAGAAGACCCACAGTTCAGAGCAGACACTCAAGATAGGGGAGCAAGCCTGGTCGATACCAACTGTCACCTCCAAGCACCCTCACTGGAGCTTGGGCTCACCCTGAAACAAAGAGGTCCCTCCCGACTGCTGTATGGAAGTCTAATTTTCCTCCACACTGCAGAATTTTGCTATAGGTCTCAGCTCGTGACTTCCTTGATTCTGACAGCACCCGTGAGGTGGAAAACTGGACAAACAAACTGTGGGGGCAGGCCGAGGTGACCATAAAGGTAGCTGCTGCTTCTCCTGCACTCCCTTGTGGCACAGAGTCCAAAAACATGGATACCTTTGGGCTGGGTTTGTATGGCTGTTTTATCGCAGAGTTAGGGGGAAAAACTAGCTGCCTCACCAGAGCACGTAATGTAGGGAGTCACAGCAAGTGCACTTTTAGTATGCCATCTTTACAGACTATTTATTGAGAGTGACATAACTTAGACCCACATTTTAATCATCTCAAGCGTTTAAAAAATTGACTTCACAAGCTAACAAAACCAGGTTTTATAAATATGTGCATCTTTTCTCAAAACTTCTCCCAACACCAGAGTAACAGCAGATTCTCCTATGTCCACTGTGACACTTCCTATGGAGGAAGAGACAGCACTTGCTCTGATTCCGACTATTTTATCCATCTGGTGGCAAACAGAGTGATTCTTGAGTTTTACCTTTCCTGACTTTCAGCTCATCACAATCGTTCAGCTGAGGCCTCTCGCAGTACCCAGACTATTTCCACGAAACCTTAGAAATGCAATAATATTTCAGATCTACCCTTCTATCAAATTTATTTGAAACTGGCAGCAAGCCTATGGGTCATTAGGAGGCTACTGATACACAGACAGAGAAATTTCATTATTCCATTAGCTGGAACCCTGTAATCAAACCCTCTGCACAATCATGAGACTTGCTTACAGATCATAAGACTTTAGAAAATAATAGTCTATGGGCTCTTTCCAGTTGCAACATGGGATGCAAATAAAGACAAAGATTGCACTGAAAAAAAAGAAAATATTTGAAGGAGCAGCTAGAAAGGCAAAATATTTCAGGTCTTAGGGCACTAGTTTCAGAAAAAAAAACCAACAAAACCAACAAACCATGAAACACCTATCAAAAATTTCTTGAGTTTAAAAATTCAAGAAAGCTGGTTTGGCATAAGCAGTAAAGTACAAGAAAAGAGAACCTTGGAAGAAAAATTATCTATCCTTTACACAGAAAAAATCAAAGAAAATAGAAAACGGAATAAACTCTGTCAAGTTCCATAAAGTCACAGTTCTAAAGGAAGGTTCTAAAATTATAGGTAACTCATTCCCCATATCAGCCAATGAAAAATGACATCTCTGATGGATTTTTTTAAAATTTTCCCAGGGGAAGACTCAGAGAACTAGAGTTCCTCAGTCTGATGTCATTAGGGTCAAAATTGGTACAATTCACAATAGAGAATATGGGCAGCAGAGGTGTCAATAAATGCAATACATTGGGACAACCTCTGCAAAGGAAAATCATAACCCAAAAAAACCTTAAAATGCTGTGAAAGTTTTAACCATAGTAAGAGTTATCCAGTTGAGAAAATAGTTTTTTCAATAAAAGAAAAAGAATTGTCAAGATCCTTCTCCAAAAGCTTTTAAAGACATTAAGTCAATATGGAATAAGACTTAAAGTCCTCTGATGCCTTAATAATTAGCTAAAATACAGGAAAAAAAGAGAGTTAAAATAATGTGGAGTTTTCCTGTTAGAGGAAGGCCACTGGCTCCGCAGGGAACCATGCACAGACCTGTGTGATTTGACATATTACAAATAACGAGGAGCGAGAAGTGAGTGGTGAGACGGAGAAAGTTTGCTGATGGCACAAAGTTTCTCAGGATCCTCAGGACTAAAACCGACTGAATAGTTACAGAAGAATATTTCAGTACTGAGAGACTGCACAGCTTAGTAGCAGTGAAATCAAGTGATGAAACACACCAAGTTGTGAATTAACAGGAAAAAAAATAATGTTCTACCTACAGAGACCGAAACTTAGGGTCTTCACTAGCATTAAACTCAGAAAAATTTGAATAATACTTTTTAAATATCTATTCAACATTCAGTGATACTCAAAAGGACAGTAAAATATTAGAAACTATTTGGAAAGAAATAGAGAAGAAAATGGGAACATTATTCTACCTCTGCTTGCTTTGCCTATAATTTTGAATAATGCCTGTATTGAATTTTTTAATCAGCCTCCTCAAAAAGGTTACAATAGATTCAGAAGAAGCATTGTGGATACTGACAAAGCCCATCAGAGATGTGGTGTTAGTGCCATGTGAGGAGCGATTAGATAGAGCACGAGTTTTCAGCTTGGAAAAAGAAATGACTGAGCGGAAGAGCGATAGACAACCACAGGCAGTGTAGGGAAGGTGAATGGGGAGAGGTCGTTCATACCATATTTCATACCATCCGAACTAGCACTGAATGACTCTGTCAAGCAGAGGCTGTAAAACAGAAAAGGGGACGTACTTTCCCATGCTTAATTACACCATAGAATGTAATGAGGAAAACATAAATGAGTTCAAAATACCAGCTGGAAAATTAATTGAAGAAAAGTCCATCACGGAGATACAATCTTCTTCTCAAAAAGCCCCTAAACCTGAGATGGAGTTTCCATTCCCTACTTTCCTTTATTACACTTCCACTCCTGGCTCTAAAGAGAGCCAGGACACTGGCCTATATGGTAGCACCTTTACACTAAACATCAAAAAGTAAATATTCAGCATAGAAAACAACTCCAAGACCCCTGAGACATCCTCTAATTTTCTCATTACCATCAGAAGACCCCACATTTTTCCCCTGGATGGATTGCACTGCACTCACTGTCATGATTTCTTATCACCTTTAGCTGATGCTCACAGCAAAATTCAGAAGTTGTTAGGAGGGAACAGATGGATAGATAGAGGATCACGTTAGCAAATAAACAGCAGCAGCTATTACTGCCCAAGTATATTGGGCATGCGTGGCAAGGTTTTGATAATGAGGGGCTAGAAGGGTAGCTTCTGTGAGAAGCTGCCAGAAGTTTCCCCAATGTCCAACAGAGACAATACCAGCTGTCTCCAAGATGGACCCGATGCTGACCAAGGCTGAGTCCATCAGCAATAGTGGTAGCACCTCTGGTATAACATAGTTCAGAGGCGGAAAAACACACAAAGAAGAATTGCTGTTGGAGAGAGAAGTTAGAATATGTGAGAGGAACAACCCTGCAGACACCAAAGTCTGTGAAGAAGGAGCCGGAGGAGCTGCTAGAGGTGCTGGAAGAGAGATTCTACTGCAGCCCATGGAGAAGACCTTTGTGAAGCAGGCTGTCCCCCTGCAGCCCATGGAGGATGATGATGGAGCAGATATCCACCTGCAGCCCATGGAGGACCCCATACCAGAGCATATGGATGCACCCAAATGAGGCTGTGACCCCATGGGAAGCCCACGATGGAGCAGGCTCCTGGCAGGACCTGTGACCCCATGGAGAGAGAAGTCCATGATGGAGCAGGTTTGATGGCAGGACTTGTGACCCTGTGGGGGATGCACGCTAGAGCAGTCTGGTCCTAAAGGACTGCAGTCCATGGAAAGGACCCACACTGTAGCTGTTGATGAAGAACTACACCCTATAGAAGGATTCATGTTGAAGAAGTTCATGGAGGACTGTCTCCTGTGAGAGGCACCCCATGCTTGAGCAGGGGTAGAGTGTGAGGAGTCCTCCCCACAAGGTGGAAGAAGCAGCAGAGACAACATGCGATGAACTCCCTGTCCTCTTGTTCTGCTGAGGGGAAGAAGGCAGAGAAAATCAGGAGTGAACTTAAGCTTGGGAAGAGGGAATATGGGTTGGAGAAGTGTTTTTAAGGTTTGGTTTTATTTCCCATTACCCTACTGTAATTTGATTTGTAATAAATTAAACCAATTTTCCCAAGTGGTCAGTTTTGCCCATGACAGTAATTGGTGAACCAGCCCATTCTGTCCCTAACTTGACCCACAAGCCTTTCATTATATTTTCTCTCTTCTGTCCAGCTGAAGAGGGAAGTGATAGAGTAGCTTTGGTGGGCACCACCTGGTGTTAAGCCAGGATCAACCCACCACACCAAGCCAACATAAATGAACTTGCTCTCCCGCACATTTTAAAGAGTAGAGTATCAGCACCTCATTCAAAATACTGCCTCTGATTCTGAGTGGAAATCTCATTTACAAGAATCTATCCCAAAGCCCATTTATTCCACATAGGGCTTTCAGTCCACTCGCTGGTGAACCGAACGAGGGTTTTGGTCTGCATTCATGTGACTTGGCACAACTGTACTGTGCCAGCTCTCTAATGGAAGGAGTTTGTGCACTTGCTCCCATTACCAAAAATGAGCTAGACAGTTACTCAGGAACACAAATGTACAGCACGTTCACCTGGCACATGATGACTTGATGCAGCCACAGGGAGGACCAGGCTCCTTATCTTTCTTGCACTGCTTCCTCAGCACCTGAGTCCTGGTTAGGCAGCGTACAGCAGGAGCATCTATCAAGTATTTCATCTGTCTCAAATCTCTTAAAAAATTCAGATCTTCCTTTCCACAATAGATGTGACAATAACCACAATCAATAATCAACATAATGCAGAACTTGACATTTCTGAAGTCAGTTCTTTAAGGGTGTAAGACAAGATGCACCAGTATGCACCAGCAACCCTATGTTTTTCTCCAGACTGTAGGTAATGTGCAGGTAACTGCATCAGCCGTGTTGCTGACAGACAGCACTAAGCCCATCAGCTATCAATTCAACCCTACTATAAATTCCTCAGGGATGAAAAGCTAAAAAAAAAAAGTAAGATCTGCAACCCTCAGGCTTCTTTTTGTGACACCCCTGCTAGTTCTGCCTCTTTTCTTGTGTTGTAGTTACTCATAGCATCATTTTCATTACATGGTGCAAATTCCCAAATTCCAAGTAATCCTATTTTGCTTTATCTGTCCTTTTTTATTTCTGTAAGTCCTTGGGGTTCTGACGTTACTTCCTAACGACGTAGGTATCCTGGTTTTCAGTTTTCAGCTGCACAAAGTTGTAGCAGTTGATAACCCATGCTTGGTTCCTTACTACTGCTCTGTAATTTAAGACTACTAAATAGAGATAAGATTGACTAGAGTCTTCATAAATTGAGGCTCTTTAGTATTTAGCTGTGTTTTTCTACCAATCTGTTGGATAACAGGATCAGTAGTGATGCATCTACAACCCTATTTTAATGCTTGAGCAGTGTACATTCCTGTCAGCTATCCTATATATACAGCATCAGGCATTTATAAACTCTGTTTGAAGTGTATAGATTTGATATGCAGTCATTTTTCTCTCTCTATTAGAATATTCCAGAGAAGTAATAGGAATAAAAATAACAGTTGAGGACAAGTAGAGGGATTTTTCCAGCAAATATAAACAAATTAATGCAAATTTTCACTGTGCCATCAGCTTTTTAATTTTTTTATTTTTACTTGGGCTATATTTTTGGCTTAGCAGGAACTTTTGTAAGTTTCTCAGTTTAGTATAAGGCCATTATCCAAGGTCATATCAAAGGTCCATCTTTCCCAAAGTCCTGTCTCCAAAAGTGACTAGCAGTGGGTGTTAAAAGAAAGAGGACAAGAGATGACAGGAACTGATTCCCCACCAGAGATTGGTTTAAGGGCTTGAACCAGAGGTTATGACTGAGGGCTGCTTGGTAGCACAATCCCTTTCTTAACCCATGTACTCTCTTGGCTTCCATGGCATACTGTAGCTAGGATATGAGCCCAGTGTAAAATGCTCTAGTCCTTCTCTGAGATTTTTCCAATCTCTAAATTACATTCATGTACTCTTTCTAATACGTATTTCTGAAGCGCCGTAGGAATAATCATCTTGATTGGGTTTTTTTGTTTTTTTTTAAAAGACATCTATCATTGAGAATTGTTCCTTGAAGTGGGTACTGGGGATATTTCTAGCAGCTTTCTCTTCCCTGTCCCCATCCCCATTGCTTTCTGAGGTAGCATTTTACATTCTGCGCCACATCCAGCACCTCACAGCACCAATCCCCTCCCACAACCTTCACCTAATCTATTAAGGTTTGGTGGCTTCCCATGCTTGATCAGTCTGAACAGCTTTGTCAAGGGTTAATTTTAGGATTTTCCATAACATCTCTCAAAGCATCTTGTCCCATATCACAGGCGCAATCTGGTTTCTCAACAGAGAGACGGAGTGCCTTGAGAATACAAATTGAGTCTTCAGACATCCAAAACCCTTCACTGCTTCCACCTTCTTTTTCATAGTCTCTGTTAAACAAATGCTTTCTTGTTACATTTTTAATTGCAGTGCAGAAATCCTCATATTTCTGCAGCACAATTTTGTACCTTAGCTTCCTCTGCCTGAGCTAGCAATGTACTGACAATATCAGCTACTGCAGAATGAGCGACGGTTGGAATAAGGCTGTCTCCTGACTGCCTTCTTTCCTGCTGGTCCCAATTGCTTGCAGCTACAGATTGAAGAACTGTTTAAACCTTCCCTAGTTATCCTCCACTTTTGAAGAGAGTTTAAACTTTAATGGGGTTTTAATTGTTCCATTCTTCCACTCTGGCTGTTTCCTCAAATTGCTTAACTCTAGGTATGAGGGTATTTTGAGACTGACAAAAACCTGCTGCGTTCTGCTTCTGAGTTTTAAGTGATCAGCAATATGTAATATATGCTGCTTTTATAATAGAGAGATCTGTTCCACCTGGCTTGTGACAGTCTCTTCTCAAAGTACCATACCATCCCCTTTGGAAACAGTTTCCTCAACCAGAGCATCTCCCACAAGCTCCGAAATACAGAAGATGGTATGGGTCCATTTTCTTTGCATGGGGAGCACGGAAAGGAAAAGGGCTTCTTTCTTCCTTCCCCCATCACCCTACACAGAGTCCAAAGCAGAAAATATACATGGGTGCTGATCTTGAGCTGCCAGAATGTAGGACATGTCTTTAGATTTACTGTCAACCTTAGCACAGCCAACACACAGATTCCCACAGGCACACACGCAGATGATCATCTACATTTTTGCCATATCCAGGTTACCATGGGGAGCTGGATTAAGAAGTGAGTTTAAAATGCCTGTGCACTGGTCTCTGTAAGTGCCTGCACTTGTAATGAGAAACTCAAACCACTTCTTGTAGATCAAATATGACAATGGACATGTTTGAACAACTGGGAATGCCTGCAGGATGTGAAATACCCATTAGAAATCTGGATATGATTTTTGCAGGGTTTATTGACTGCTGTTGAAAAATAAAATCATATGAAATAGGCTCCAGGCCTCCAAAGCCAGAACTAAAACTAAAGTTTTTAGTAACTGTTCCACCAGATACAATCCATGGAGAATGACATACCTGTACAAGACCCATTTTTCACTGGTGGTCTTCCATGTGTAGCAAGTACTGACCTGACCCTTGTCCATCTGAAAACCATGCACAAATACTGAGGTCACTTTCTACGAATACGTCACTGTGGGGTACAACACCCAGCTGGTAACAGGAGAGTATCTTTCTCATAGACATTGTGAACACTGATGGTTTTAATCTCGGGCTAGAGATCACTAGAAGATGTCAGCTTCTGTCAATATTACTTGAACTCAGCTTCATATATATACACACTGGTCAGAATTCAGATTTTAGGAGCAGGTTCATTGCCAGGAATCATAGGCCTGAATCCTGGGACAGAAATAACTTTGCATGCTCCCACCCCAATCATGCTCTTGCCCACTGATGGAGGCAAGCAGCATGAGATTCATAGGGAGGTAGCCTCAGCAGCATGGAAAATAAACCTTTGCTGTAACTCATTGCTTATTTTAAGAGTTATCCTAATGGATGGTAATTCTGTGGCCTTTCTTTATGTGTGAGGGTGACTGTGGCCTTGGATCAAAGATAAAGCCTTTGCAAAAATGCAGTGGTGAGGCTCTTACATTGCTGTAATTCACTATGGTACCATGAGTAGATTTAAGACAAACGGAGCTCTAAACAAAATAAAAAGATGGCATTTCAGCAGAAATATGTAAAAAAGATACTGGGTAGAAATACTTCAGAGAAGCAGCCTGCTTAGTTGTAAAATGAGTTTAAATTAGGCTTTAAAAAGGATTGCTAAATCTTGACACATATATGAGCAGCTTATTATCATGCAATTGTGCAGTAGTTGCTTGATCTTGTTACTGATGTGCCACATATGAATAAGTGATTAATTACCACAAAGGCTAAAACAGAGCAGAGTGAGAGTACTGTAGCTCACCCTGAAAGAGGGGCTTAAACACGTTTATTGCCCTTTAAGTGCATTTCATTAAGGCCAATTAAGGACTTTCATGTCTTATTAGAAAAATGAAGTAGATTTATGAGGTTTTCGTAGGCTGTAAATGCTGGGGCTAGCAGATACAAAACTGTGCATGAATATAGTAGTTAGAAGCTAAGAAAATAATGTAAAGATACACACAGGAATAATTTCACTAAGGAACCAGATAACATGAAGGTGATCTCAGTATAGAAGAGGGGGAAAAAAACCCAAACCCAGTGTTAAAATTCATAACATTTCCTCTCAGATTCACTCCCTCTAATTTTATGGACAATTTTGCTATCCATCTCTCTTTGGGGCCTCATTTTCCTCCGCACCATATAAAATTCAGGATGACGTGAAGTGCTGCCATTCAGGTTGGGCAGAACTTGCTCCCAGTGGGCACACCTTATTGCATACCTGTGTATAAATGCACGCAGAAGGAGGGAACAGATTTGTTGACCACCACATAGCACAACTCCCAGCAGGTATACATACCTTAATAACGTTTATAATGTTGCTGATAGAGATTCAGTCAGGGCTCCTTTATGGATGTAACTTCAGGCACTGACTCAGAAAAACATATAAACATATGCTCTAGTTAAAGTAGATTGGAGGATGTGCTTAAGTTTTTTGCTGAATAGGGGTGTGTATAAGCACACACTTAACTTTAAGTGTGTGCTTCAGCATTTTGTTGTATAAAGGACTACAAAAGTGAAAGCCCTGACCTACTCTTCTATGTTTCTTACTTAGAGACACTTGATTTTGCATTTCCTACATCAAGTCAGGGGTTTCCGTGTGCTTGAGATTATTCCTATATTACTTTAAATAAGAAATAAATTATTAAAAAGAATAATTTAAAAAATATCAACAAAAACCACCCAGAAAATTAATAGAAATAAAACATTTCTGTCGAATAATCCATGTGTATTCAAACTCAAAGGGCTCAAGAAATGTAACACGAATGCTGACCTTCTTTTCTAAGATCATGCTGATCTTAAGGTAGGAAGAAGTAAAAGAAAGGAACTGAGTCAAAAAAACTCAGCAGAGAGCTCTGAGGACAAAGGCAAACTTTACTTTGACTCTGCAGAGCCCTGGCAGTTTGCGTCACAGCCTTCATCTTATTTGAGTGTAATTTGGTCTATAGAATTTCCTCGCTTGCTTTATTTTGAAAGAAAACTTTCATGGGAGGTTATAGAGTATGTATCGTTATCCTTGGGGACTATGTCTGTTTCAGCATCATCCAAGTTTCTAGGTCCCACACATACAGTATCTGGGCAGCTTTTTTACATATTATATGTATTTATGAATTTTAAAAAATATGCATTATTTACTCAGTGGACTGGAATAGCACTGTCAAGTGGGGGAATATGTATTTATAAATGTTTTTAAAACGCACATTATTTACCCCACAGACCAAACAGTTCCAGTCTACCATGTATAGTCTTAGCCACCTAATTAAAAACCTTATGAAACTTCTTTGAAAAGCACTTGCAGTACATACATAGCAGCAGCAACTTTTGGAGCTTTATTATCTCAGCTCCTTTTTATTCTTTTTTTTTTTTTTCCAAAACACAAAGCATTTAGACATATTATGGTCTAATCACTTGCCAAATTTCATCTTAAATAGAAGCTGTATAGGAGTTCTACAAACATAAAAAAGCATCAAAAAAGCATATCAGCTATATTTTGGGGGAGGGGGTATGGTTTTGTTTTTTGGTTTGGTTTTTTTTTGCTACACTGATATCATTTTAAAACAAACAAACCAATATTTTTTAATTTGGTGAAAAAAGAATTAATTCCCACACTGAGATTTGTTTGTGCCAAACCTTAGTTGCTCCTTTTAATGAGGTTTTAAATAATTTTTTTCTGCCAATTTATTCTTAAAGGGGTTTGTACCAAAAAAATTGACTACATATTATCAACATGGCCCAACTACTATTGATGAAATACTTCAGGGGTGAGAGACTAAAATTATGTGTTTTATAAAATTTTGTGAATAAAGAAGACAGGTAAATGAAACATCTGTCATTTGCTGACCAAATATAATTTCAAATAATGATAATGTTTGTATCTTTTTTTCTAGGTTGGATTTTCAAAATAAATGCTGCCTTGATGACAAATGTGCCTTTCCAGTCTTTGAGGAGGGGTTTATTGTTGTATTAAGTGATGAGCATCCGCCTCTGGTATTTAATATAAGTACGAAGGGTCTATAACATAAGTGGGGTGCATATCGTGGGTAAAACGGAAGTCATCTGCTGATTCTGTCCCCAGCTACAGTGCTATGTACTCCACAGAACATCCTGAAACCATGCTGTAGCATCACCCCATTTTTCAGGGCAGGAGGACCCTTCTAACCACCCACTTACATCCCTCCTTAATGTGAACATTGGCTCCACATGACCAGCACCACCAGCAGTTCTCCATAGCAGTTCTCCAATTCTAGTCATTTCCACAGGCTACAGACATGAACCACCTTAATAAGAGATCTAAAGGCCATCACTAGGTTAGAAGCTTTGAATGAGAAACCTTAGCAGGCTACTCAAGAGGCTTATCACAGAATCACAACGAATCACAGAACATTAGGAGTTGGAAGGGACCTTGAAAGATCATCTAGTCCACCCCACCCGCTTGAGCAGGGTCACCATGAATTTATAGGGTTTATAGTTTATAGGGTTTTATGTGCAGTGTGAGTTTCGAAGTGGGAAATGCTTCTGCTCACTTACCTGTGAGTAGTGCTGCCAGAATTTGTACTTGCTGTCAAATGTTGAAGCAGAATTGAAACTAGATCTACAAAATTAACTTTTTTTCTTCCAAAATTTTATGAGTTACTTCATATTCCATCTGAAAGCAAATTACACGTTAGAAATTACCAACAGGTTCTTGTGATGAAGCTTATTAAAACAAATTGATAATTTTGGGAGGCTGAAATTTTTCTGTTTCCTCATGACAGCAAAAACGTATTCCATAAACAAAGAGAACTGGGTTTAATAATATTAAATTTGGTACTAACTAGAAAATAAATTAATAGGGTGTTTTGTTCACTGGGAATGACTCATCAGGCGTGCTGTTATATTTCTGAGGTTTACAGAAGATCTTAATTCTTGAAAGATTCAGAAAGGCATTGTTCAATAGTATTCCGAGTATGCAATTTCTGTTTAAATTACCTCCTGACATCTTACTGGAAGCTGGCATTGTAGCTTGGCACAGTACCACGGTGAAGTTCTCTGGTCCAAACGGAATTTGATGAATTGTCGAAAAGCCACTTTTTCTTTGCCTCCGGTCAGAAACAATAACATAGACACTGGCCTTCCTCAGAATGTTCCAGCTCCAAACAGAAATGTTTTTGAAAGCAAATTGTAGTGCAAAAAACAGAATGGACTGAATGTGTAGTAGCTTGGGATGTGATGGAACTGGCTGGGTAGCCGACACAACGCTCGTGGCAGGCTTTGATAGATGGTGTGACAATCTCTCCCGATGCGGCGAGCGCATGCCACCGGCTGCACCCACAGGGCATCAGTCGCACAGCTGCAGTGTGTTGCATCCCTCTTGCACCTCCACACTTCTGGCTGTATGAAATATGGGGGGATATGAGACACTTGAAGTATGAGCTAGTACAAGGGGGAAAAGGAGTAAGTCAGGGAGTGCAAATAACTTCTCCATTCCTAGCTGCCTTTACAGTCAAGCTGGTGTTCAGCAACATGAGAAGGTAGGAAATGCACTGCTAGGACAAGGCAATGGTTCTTCCAGCCCAGAAACCTCAAGAAGAGATACTATTGAAAAGAGATAGTATCTAAGAAAATGATATGAGCCCTCATGCTGTACACTGCCCTCAGACTAGCCTAGCATCCATGTCTGTTGTATGAGGCACATCCTTCTTGTACCTGTTACAGTCTCACTTACCAGCAAATGGGCTGCCAAACAAACCATTTCTCTATTTTCTCACTATATTTTCTTGTAGAAAAATGCAGATGTGACATCTATAAATACAACTTCACAATGCTAAAAGGGTTCAAACCAGGTCTTTAAGTCAGCTTTTACCACCTATCTCAACAAAAAGCACACATGTATACAGGGACCTGGAGCTACATCAATCTATAAATAAGGTAGAGAGGATCCCAGAAGAAAGAAAAGCACTCTGAAAATCAGGCTTTGGATGAGCATAGTGTCAGTATGGCAAGAGCCTGATCACAATACAGGAAACTTCTCCATTGCTCCCCCAAGGATAGATGCAAGGACAAAGAAACTGGATCCAGAAGCAGATAGGTTCTGGTCAAATGATGTTCCTCAATCCAGGAGAAGAAATGTAAGGAAAATATATATTAAAAATTAAGTCTTTTTATCGAGAGATACAACAAAGTTAACATTAACAAACTACAAGAAAAGACAGGTTACCCCTTCAGGCACACTATAACAGGGTTTCTATTGTCCTGCAAGTTTCCCTGCTTAAATCACCTGCTAAATCTTTTGGATGTCAAAACTAAACACACCAAAGGAGAGAGAAACATCTCATATAGCTCAACTGTGATGCTTACAGTAGATTAAAAATCAACCCAAAGAGGATCTTGCAGAACCAGAGATGGCAGAGATGGCAGTCTTCAGATCTTCACCGGTGCCTGGGGGGCTCATCCTCATAAAAGGCATACAAGTGTGTTATCAGATTTACTTGAAAAACTTGAAAAATTTCCTGGCTGAGAGGAGATGGTTGGGTTTCCATGGCTTAAATTAACAGGATCATGATCTAAAGTAGAAAACAGGGAGCACCCCTTTTCAGCCATCAGATAGCACTACACATGCATACATGTCTTGGGTGGAGTGTGGTTGAGAGAAACACATTCCTCATAATCAAGGGTAATTCGAAAGGCAAACAGTGACCAGAAGAGCATGCTATCCAGCAGAAGACTAATCCTGAACCCAACTCCACAGACGGTTACACAGCCTGCTGCAATGCCAGGGCAGATGCCAGGGAAGAGACCAGCCACAAACTGAACAGACACAATCCAGAGCTTGGCATCTGGGTTCTTCAGCTGCCAGCCTTGCCTCATGAGTAGCCACAATGGTTGGCTCTTGTGCAGAAAACAACAGAGGAAGAGGCTAAAGAGGTCCATGTGCCACACTGCCAGCATTGGGAACAAGCAGTGCCAAGTGAGTATTGCAGTTTCGTGCACGTGCCAATGTGCTTTGGAACCGCTTTTACATTTTCAAAAGTAGCAACAGAATTCCTGCATAACACAAGACAAGCCCTAACATCAAGGCCAGTTTTCCTTCCTTTTTTAGATTTTGGTTTTGGGGTTTTTTTGCGTGTGTGTTTAAATTTCCTTTTTACTTCTTTTTGTTCACCTCACATACACACTTTCAGACAGCTGTGGCACAGGAATGGCCTTTATGACTTGTACTCCATACTGATAAAATATTTGAATCTACAGGAATACATGCAAAAATCAGTTGATTCCATAACAAAATTACAAAGCACCAGTAAGCCTCTCTTTTACAATGTGAGCAATTACTCCAAAAAGTAGCTGTGTGAACCCCTGTGTCACTGCATGCTGAGGAGTGCTGTATGGGAGTCACCTTCCCTTTAAAAGCCCTGGTCTGCCCTGTTTACACCAAATTAACGCTTTAATCAGAAGGAAATGGAGGTGGAGGGGGGGTGGTAATATAAATCACTACTCGCATGTTTATTTTGGTTTGGGAGTCTTTAGGTTATTAATTTGCCAAATGAGCATTTCTAAAAGTGTGTATTTGTACACATGTGTGTGTGCACTTCCCCGTGTTTGCAATCCAGTAGAGCTGTTTAAATCAGATGTTGCTATTTCCCAAAAATGCCTGAATAAGTCCATTACTTTGGGAAGCCTTTGTCTCACATCAGGATAGTGTGTTCTATTGTTTGCATGTGAGTGAACAGCCAAAAGGAATTGGGACGAGCAAAGAGCCTGCAAAAGGGCTGGCTGAGCCAATTACCCAGCGAAGGCTGCTTTTCGTTTCTGGAACATCTTTTGAGAGAGGAGCCCCACACAGTTATGGGGACATCTTTAGATGCTGGTTATGGACGAAAAGTGATTATTGTGAGACCTAATGGTAATGAAGGAAGGTATGCTAAATACTGCTGTGTTGCTTTAGTGCTGCTGGGGTGGGATGTAATGGTGAAATAGAAAGATTAGCTCCAGGGGTTGCGATGAGGATATTTTTGGTGTGACTAAAATGCCAGGTAGAATAAAATGCCAGGGCAGGCAAGCTAACAAATGGCTGAAACCTTTCTTTTTTCAAGTCATGATACCAAGATAGGAATCAGCCTTTCTCCTGGAAGCTTCTAGAGGATACATCTTCATCTAGAAATCACACCTACTAAGGGTATCTACACTACACCCTACCTAGACATTCATTAATCTGCTTAACCACATTTTCTTATTGCCACCTTCAAGCTCTTCTCTTCCTCATTTCTTAGCCCATTCCTCACCTACTCCTTGCTTTCAAACATAGATTGAAGCAGTCTATCAAATCACAGCTGGGAATGTCCTAGCCATGTTTCATTACTTGTACCTGCAGTTTTATAAGTGCAAATAACTGTAATGCAACCATCAGGCGATTTCATGTCACATTTTTAGTGCTTTAATTGCCAAAAATTGGCCTCTTTTCTATTTTGCCAGTGCTGTAAACTCCACTAATATCTCTCAGAGAAGAGTTAAGAATATGAATTTCAGCTCTGAATAGAAATACAATTATTCAGACTTGGACATATCCTGAAAATCCTACTTCTAACTGACTCTAGTCACAATATATTCTGAGAAAAAAAAAGTGTGAAGGATTTTACAAATCTGACCTACAATGTTTAAAAGAATAATATGCTGTATATGCTGTCTTACTGGCAATATGTATAACAGTCTTTATCCATACAAGATATGAGCTGGCTGGCATTTGTTTTCTATCCCTGAACATAGTCATTTTTCTTTGACCATCTTTTTATAGATGTTCTTGTTTTGTTATTTATTTTTCCTTCTATGCTTTTTTATACAAAAGGGGGAAAACCAGGTGCCCTCCATCAGCCTTTAGTGGAAGAATTTGATTTACCAGTTTTAGCATCACACTTAAGAGCAGCTACAGTAAATTAATGCAAGACCTAAAATGAGGTTATTAGATGTATTTCTGTATCAACTCTCAACTCTTCTACTTGCTGTAAGGCTGAATTTAGCTCTGTGATGAGTAAAGCCCTGATTCTGCTGTCATTCATATCAAAGATATCAGCAGTACTGGTGCAAGCAAGATCAAATTCTGCTGATCTGCTTTGGAAATGAAAAAGAAAAAAAAACCAAAAAGTCAGTGTTTTTCTGTTTACATGGATAGACTTGGCCTGTCCAGCTATGGAAAACAACAGTGTGAGATTTATCAGACTAATTGTCTTCTCCTCCCTTTGCTTGTTTGTTGTTGGGGTTTTTTGCTTCTTCTGATACATCAGATACAGGCCACCCTTGCAGATAAAATGTGGAAAATACAGAACTGCCTAAAACAAAGTTTTGCTCTAACATCGTTTAATCAAATGTTCATAAAAAATCTAGGTCCATGTCCTCAGCTGGTCTAAATTGCCATGACTCAGTTTATCAGAGGCGTGCAACACCATTTTGCAAAGGCTGATGTTCCGACCTCTGTTTCCCGAACACAAATAGTCAGCTACAACATTGCAAGCATGGCCCACAATGCTTCTCTTTTGTTACGTGCCTAGGTGGGAAAAGTGGAGCAGGTCAGAATGAAACACTTTACAACATCATTATTGACACATGGAGCAGTTCTGAATACCCAAATCTGCCTCATGCCCAACACCAAAATCATGTTCCTCAATGTCTCTTCATTCCATCACAATTTGACAAGCTTACTCACCTGCCCCCGCAGCCAGGAAAGCTGCTCTGTAGCTCACATGCAGCCTCACACTCCTTGGGATATGGAGAATATTTTGGATTTGAACTTAAGTTTGTCTGCAGAGGGGCTCAGGTGGTAGGTCCAAAGAGGCACTATTCAGCCCTCTATTCTCCCCGGAGAGGCTGCCTCTACCTGCATTATATCCACACTCACCTCACTCTACCCCAGCAGACCTGTAGCTCTTCTTCACAGCTGTTGAAGCAGTGAACACGCCTTGAGAATATTTGTCCCTTGTAGGTTACATTCCCTCATTTTGCCATCACTAGAGCGATGCCTGCCAGGAAGCCTTCAAGACCAGGCAGCCCCAAGGGCTCCCCACACACTACTGCCTGGGCCAGGTGCTGCTGCTGCTCCCCACGTTCACACGACACTGCCCACAAGGTCAGTGCTTTGCAAGCACACCCAGAGTCTTGACCCAGTCTGTCATTCCCATCTATTTCCCTGGGGTCTGACCAGTTTGACAGTGTAAGGAAAGGGACAATTCATTAATTCACGCTCTGAGCTTAGCAATGGGTTTTGGTCACGTCTCCTACTGAGGTAATAGATGCTATAATAGCAAAGTTTGTGCTTAATGCAAGATCTTAAACTAAACTATCTTCTAATGTGCCTCAAACATGTTTTTCCACAACAATATGAAAATGTCAAACTTATGGTGAGAAATAACAATTTTGGCTTAAATGGCAGTTTCACTAGGTACTAGTTGCCCCATCATGGTGAATGGGAATTTTTGAACCAATTTCTAGGACATTATCCTTGATTTTTCAATGACATATTATACTATTCATAAGTTTATATTCACAATCAAATATATCTCCATTACTATAAAAAGATATGTTATTAGATCTATAAATTGGCCCTGAAGTGGGTTACTTTTCTTATTACATCCCTAGAAATTGTTCTTTAGTGCAGAATTACATTTTGTAATTTGATGAACTGATATAAATACGGAGCTATTGAAGCAAGATTCCCTCTGTGTATGAGTATAACCCTGGGTTTCTGTGTGCAAAGTCCAGCTAACCTCCCAGGCTGTTAAACACTCACACTTGCTTAGGTGATGGCAAAGGAAAAGGACATTATATAGGAATGGAGGAGAACCCATTTTTAAAATCTTTGAAGGTCACATTTATGTCCAGGTTATCTGTCTCATATCTATCAGCTAATGAGCTGGTTCAGTATCTATGGCAATCTCATTTTTGATACATGAACTTCAGCCAGTCTGGGAAAACCATAGCTTCATACTTGAGCTTTTTCAGGGTAAAGGAAGCTACTTTACGTCAGTAAATAAACGTTGTTATGGTAGGCATTAAATTAATACTTCACAATCTATGCAGCAAATAATACTTTACTAAAAAGTTTATGTTAATAGTGAACCATGGTTTTCTGCACAGGCTGCAGGGGAATCTCTCGCCTGGAGGGCCACCTGCCCCACTTCTTCACTGACCTTGGTGTCTGCAGAGTTTCTTACATCTTCTCACTCCCTCTCTGGTGGCAAAAAGCTTGTGGGTTTTTTCCTTCTTAAACATGTTATCACAGAGGCGTTATGACTGGCGCTGATTGGCTCGGCCTCGGTCAGCAGTGGGTCTGGCCATGAGCCGGCTGGTATTTACTGCCATGCCTAGAGGAAGCTTCTAGCAGTTTCTCACAGGAGTCACCCCTGCAGGCCTCCCCTGCCCTCCCACCCCAAACCTTGCCATGCAAATGGAAAACATGGAATATCAAAGTAAATTTTAAATTCATGGAACAGAGATCCCCATATCGCTCTGCATTAACAATG
The DNA here is from genome assembly GCA_013399135.1 of Heliornis fulica. Taxonomy (NCBI): domain Eukaryota; kingdom Metazoa; phylum Chordata; class Aves; order Gruiformes; family Heliornithidae; genus Heliornis; species Heliornis fulica. The sequence continues at coordinate 582,232 of VXBZ01005606.1, read as the reverse complement.
GTTATGCTATAGGATACTCACCTCAAAATATGCGTAGAATTCTCTGATTTCCTTCTGCCCACCAGATCATGTGTTGTCATGGGGACCTCGCTCATATTCCATGAACATGAGTGAGAACCTTATCAGTTGTATGGTTTATAAATACATCATCTTTTGCACATTCTTTGCTCTGCCAGTCAATGGAAAAGTATGCGCCAGCAGAGACCTGCTTCTGTAGTCAGTGATGAGATGCTCAAAGTAAGATATAAAAGTAAGAAAATCATGTTGGAGACATTTCTCTTTGTAGCTCCTAAGCCAAATGTTGCTCACTGTTGAACCTACAGAATGCCCATTAAATTCAGTGAGCTGAATTTAGACTAGGAAATGCAGAAAATAATTTTGATTTGGCAAATTTGAGCTCTACAAAGAGCTGAAGACTAGTAGGCACCCTAAGTAGCTTCATTTGGAGAGGTTCTTCTCCACTCTCATGTGAAAATATTGTCAGGAGATCCACACTTAGTGAGCCACTGGCTTCAAATCTAAAACACGTTGAATAAGGCAGCAGTATCCTAAAGAGCTGAACTGCAATAACATATCCTGTTCTGAATTATATTCATCTGATGCATTTATTTGTCTGCTTTTAGCACTTCTCAGTACAAAATCAAAGCCTAAATATTTAGCTGTACTACTTTCTGTGGAACTCTACTTATGATTCCTTTCTTTTCTCACTTGTCCAGCCATAAATAAATTTTCTTTTCCTTTTCCAAGCCAGCAATATAAATATTTGCTGTATATTTCACCTCATAGTTTCAGCACTTGTACAGTCTTTACATATTCAGTCAAATCTTTTAATTCATACTTATTCACTAGTATTTATTTCTTTCATTCTAAGCTTTGATTCTCTGGTTACAGAGACCTAGCAACGTCCTCCTTACTGTATGCATTTCTAGAACCTTGCAGTTTGGACAGCATCCAAGACTGGGTTTTGTAAAATGTTAGTGTGTGGTTCATAGGAGAAATACTTTGAACACTGCTCTAAAATTTGGAGCAATTTGTTTGCTTGAGAAAAGCAGGTTGAGGAGGCCCTGTGACTTGCTTGCCCCATTTGTGTTTAGCGGTTGGGACATTGGAGCTCTCCTGTTGTCATTCCTCTTGCTTGGTTCGTTGGTTTGTTGCCGCCTTTGCTGACAGGCTCCATGTGGCAAGCTGTCATGTTTCACCTGCAGGTATCTGGTCGAGCTCACATGCACACTGACTGAAAGACTTTTCCAGCCCTCGTATTTTCAGGTACACTACTGTTCCCATCATCCTTTCAGTGATCACTGATGCTGTCAAAAAAGTGCATGAGCTTTGCCTGAAACCTGTTTCTGTGTAAGTCCAGCAGCGTGATGAAAAGATGCTGGCTGTAACCATGCATTTTTTTCTAACTGCAGTAATTTTCCTTAAGTTTACACACTATGGGGCCAGTATTCAGCTAACAAGCACTGGAGACAGGTCAGCAGTCATCCTGCGGTCCTTTCAAGCTCAGGTAGAATGTCGAGCAGAAGCTCTGGTCCTTGGTGGGTCACTCCCATACTCACTGTACACGCAGGGCTGACTGAAGGACACCCACCCACACAGTCTTTCACCAGCCCCACCTCAGCCAGGACAGCCTGCTCAAGGGATCATTTCCATTCACTGTGCAGCCTTTTTCTCTGCCACAGAGAAAGCAGAGCATTTGCATGCCTGATAATCAGTCCCTTTAGCTCATGCAGAGCATCTTCCCTTAAAAACAAAAACCCATCCCTACCGCCCTGCAAATAGCTGTGCAGAACAGCATCCTACAATTCAGGTAGGACTGAGCTACTTTCAGTATCAGCCCTGATTATTATCTCCATGAAGAATGATTCCACTTACAGATTAAATAAAAATTACCCTAACCTTCAGCCATAGCATTAGGGAATCAGTCATGTATTTCCTCCTTCACATTTCTGAGAACACATAGAGGAAGAAATAAAAAAATTAAAAATATTAGATATTGCCTTTTGACTTGACTGCTAACACAATAAAACAGCATCGTAAACTGAATCATGGAAGTCTGCAGTCTTCATTGCTCCCTTTGCTGGTATTACTTCATGGATATTGGAGCCCTTAGGGAAACTGGAATATGAATAAAGATTTTTTTTTTAAATCAGCCGTTTTTTCTTGGTTCTGTTTCTAAAAATAATGCAGTTTGCAAAAAACAGAAGGTTTGGTTTATAACACAAACAAAATTGTTACATTCTGAATGGGTTGTAAGTACCTGATTCTTTGCCTTTTTACTCATCCCTGCTAAAAAAAAAAAAATCTGCAAATCCATTTGCTAACCAGCTGCACCTCTGTACTGAACAGATAACAACCTGTGCAAGCCAGGCTTTGCTGTGAATCGGTGCTGATAGGCCTGAATCTCATAGCTTTTTTTAAATGCTAATGACAAGAAACATTTCCTAAGCCAAAACGCTCTTGTAGATCTGTCTACTTCTATTATGACTGATATTTGCTTGTAAGTACATAGAACACTTGTTCACTGTGCCTTATCTGCTATGGTGCAGCATGCTGACCTACATACCATTCAGCACAATATGATGCACAAACATCTTCTATATAATTTTTCATTTTCGACTTAAAAACAGTAGAGGCAAAATAGGATTGCTGCAAATCTAACAAAGAGATGGCATTATTTCCAAATAAAAATGTGCATTTTTCCAAAGAATTTATTTGTCTAGCAGCATGAAGTTCATACATAGCAATGCTTAAAAAGGGTGTTGAATTGCGATTAGGAAGGAAGGACTTAGGAAGAAGAACAAACCGCATCTTTTCTACTTACATAGAATAATTAAGCTAACTTATTTCTCATCACAATTAAAAGTTCAGCCTTTCTGAACCATGTTTTTGCAGTGTCACTAAATGCTGCTGATATAAGAATGCTGAAATAAGTGTGATAATGACAATAAAGAATGATGGATAGAAAAGTATACAGTAGCTAAGGGAACAGAAATGAGAGTCTATTACCTGCCATTGTCAAGCTAAACAGAACTGCAGTATTTATGATTTTTGCTGTGATGCCTCCTATGTTGTATAAGCCCAGACTTTATGATGATACTTGTCTACCGAATGAAATAATTAATACATCAGGTTTTATTCTAAATAAATATATGTCTATGCAGCGGACAGACATTTTTCATGTTGAGTAGTAGAATTACCACCACCAACATATCAAAAGCTCGTAAAGAAAAACATAAATGAAGAGCTAAATTTTAAGAGTGAAACAGAAAGTCTCCATCAGTCCAGAACATTCCTAATCAACTTATATTCTGAAATGTTAAAGGAGGGCAGAAAAAAAATTATTCTCGAACAATAGAAAAAAAATGCTTTGCCTTAGCAAGATACAGTATTCCTAATTTAAAAATGTATATAACTATATGTATATATATAACTATATATAAAACTATATAACAATTTTACTATGTACAAGTATTTTATACATAGTAAAATTGTGTAAATAAACCTAAATTGAAGATGTTTCTATAACAATCTGTTTTATACATGCACTGAATTGACATATATTTATTGCCCTGTTATTACCTCTAGATGAAGAAAAAGCAAACAGCGTAGAAATTAGAGGAAACATGAATCTTTAATCTTATAGGAATTTTTAATGAATGACACAACATATATGTGCTATTTATTAGTTTTCTAAGAAAATACTAATTTTGATATCCACAGACACTACAAATTTATATTTTTTGTTTCTGATGAAACATAAGGTACAGGAAACAGCTTGAGGTTTCAAACTGCAAAAATGAAAATCATTTGGGGGCCAATTTAAAAAAATGCCAGTGAGGTCAATAGAAGTGTTTCCACTCATGCTAGGAAGCCCCCAGTCAACCCATCAGCTGCATTATCTCAGGTTGTTTCTGTGTTACTGTATTTTAGAAACAGTGAATTATAAGGTAAGGTAAATTAAAATATTTGGCACTTTTAGGTATTAAGCTTTGGGTTTAGTCTAAAAATCAAAGCCTATCTGTACAACAACAGTGCCTGGACTGGTCGGGAGGGACTGTTTTGTATTTAGTATCTTCTTGTGAATTCTCTGAAGACACCATCTCGCAGACCAGCCACTGACATCTCTTCCACTGAAGTGACAAGCAATGTCTTGATTCACGCTGCTTATATATCATTAATGAGAGTAACATCTTTTAAATCCACAAGTAGCTTTATGAGTCTATAATACAAATGTTTTGCAGTGATGCAGCTTCCAGAAACAGATTGTTACAGACACTGATACACCTTCTGGTATTACCCTGCAATCGACGCTGCTTTTGGCAGATTTAACTCTATGCGTAAGGTGGATTTTCCATTCATATATCAGAAAGTGGCTTCTAGGTTCCTTTTGCAATTTTGCAATATATATCAGAAAAAAATTGGGGCTGGATCTGCACCCATTATTCACTTAAATAGCAGGGTAAATAACTACTCTTGTGCTGTTATGAACTTTGTGATGTTAACGGAAGCACAGACCAGAGATCAGACTTAACTATGGCCCACGACCCACGTGTTCCACGCTGAGATCACTGGCCTCTAGCCTACCTAGAACTAAGGTTCAAATCATTCACTGTGCTCAGGAAGAGCCAAGCTTGGGAAGTCTCCTGATGAGACATTCAAGACCAATCTGGACACATTCCTGTGTGATCTAATCTAGATGATATCCTGCTTGGGCAGACGGGTTGGACTAGATAATCTTTCAAGGTCCCTTTCTAACATTCCATAATTCTGTGATTCTGTGACTTTGGATCCGATACATTCAACTTGTTTGTGCTTAGCCAACCCAAGGCCCAAAGAGCATGTGAGCCTAAGACAAGACAAAGTGCTCAGTGCAATATTTCGACTGGAGCGTTTCCACTCCCACGTGCTTCTGACCTGGCCCTGCAGTGGCAGGTGGGTGCATGCTTGCATGTAAAAGCATGAGTAGTAGGCAAACACAGTCTGTGAATGCCTGAACAACCCTGTAGCCACTGAGAAAACCTCCATGATCTAGAACTATGTTAATCATAAAGACCTCTGCCAGCTTCTTATTATGTTGCCTAAGATTGATAGGTTGTGATACATTGCACCTAGAATTATCTTCTGAGCCCAATAAGGCTTGCATGACTTTTATTTCTTCTGTTTCTAAAAGGGATGACAGAGAGGAAGTCTCTAAGATATACGTTGGTACAGCTCTGTCACTGAATTCCCTGGTGCCTCTTAAATATGTACATATCTGAAATGGGAGTTACTCTGGTGCACTTTTTACAGGAGAGCAGGGCTTGTAAGGGTTACATGCCTTACTCAAAGTCTGAAGGGAAATCTGTAAAGACATAATGGAATAAATTTCATATCATTGTTCCTTTCATCTTTGTTTAGGCCAGTACACGATATGGATTCTTTCTCTTTCAACTGGAGGTCAAGTAAAAAAATTGCCAAAAAAAATATCCTAAAACACATACAGGACCCAGTCCTCACCCTCTAACATGAGCATGTGCACGTAAATACTGCCATTCTGCAGGCTGAATCTTTTCCATCAGATTACACTCGTCATTGACCAAATAAACCAAGTCTTCTAACAAAACACAGGATACATAGCTAGTGTCTGCATATTAATTAGCCTTCCTGACCTGAATAGACTATTACCTAGGGCCCTGGCCTTCATTTCCTGAGCACCCTAAACTCCACTGCAATGAAAAAAAATGAAAGGCAAGGCCTTTATTTTGGAATTACATCATACATCATATAAAAATATTGCTATTGCCAAAGAGATGGGATTTCTTAAAAGGCTATGGAGAGTTTATGACATTGCACAAAAGAACAGCATCATTTTGTTCCAGATGACATCCATGTGCGCCCCCAAACAACTGCCACCCAAAGCCTAGACCATCCTTTGTGCCTTAGTAAAAATACTGAAAGGTTAGGGCTCCTATCATTTTGACCCATTATGTGTATAACTTAAAGCTGTTCTCTATTTTAATAAAATGAGGTAATACTATAAAAATAGCTTCCTTTGATCCTAGAAGCACTTTATTACAAGGTTTGCAAGCCAAGTGGAATGAAAAACTTTTAAATAAAAAATTAATACAAAAAAGCAAAGCTGGGAGATAGCTAGATTTAAGAAATATTGCTTTTTTTCCTCAGAGCTTCTGCAAAATATATTTTTGTTTTAAAAAAATATGATTCCCCTTTCAACTCATTCCAGACACAATTTTACAGGTAGGCTCTGTGACTCATTAAATCCTGCTTTGAAGATGCACCATAACATAAAGTATTACAATTATCATATACTCTAAAAGCCTGTTTGGAATCTAACTCAGTAAACTTTATTAATGATCTGAAAATGGAGGGAAATTCACACATGATGTTTAAATTGGAGGTACAGGAAACAGAGATATTCATCATGAGTGAAGAGAAAAGCAATGCATCATGTTTTAATTCAGTAAAAAGTTGTTAAATCTGACTAATAATTACCTGAAACATCGTTTCTCAGAATCGTGCTTTTTCCTGTAGCGCACTGTTTGCCCACGTACACCACTATGTGAGCAAAATGGATGCTAGGAAAGGATTCGGTCCTTTTGAAATTACAAATACGTCTTCTCAACCTGTCCATCAGGCATTAAATAATAAGTAATCTGACCTACTGGAATGTGTTGAACGTAACACTGGGTGCACAGGCAGCAGGTTAGGCAGTGTTTGATTGATTCGAGTTTGATAATCGAAGAGAAAAAAAAAAAGAGTATTTTAAACCCACGAAGCTTCCTATTTGACAGAAGGATTTAATAGAAAAGGACAGTGGAAAAGAGGAGGGAGATTTGAAGAGGTCTGTTAATGTTTTGGGTGGAGAGACAATAGGTTGTAAATGAACGTTACAAATTAAATTCATGTGTGCATCATGAGGACTTAAATGTTTAAAAAGTGAGAAAGAGGAGGACACGTAAATATTGGAACGGTGACCAGGCTGGACAGGCTATGAATTCGCCTGTAAGAAGCCTTGCAAACCCCATCATTTGTGATGGTTCAAATTGGAATGTCCGTGGGTCTAGAAAATGCACTCTGGAGAATAATCTAATATTACAGAGAGGTAAATTAACAGACCAGCAAGGTCTCTTCCATTCCTTATTTATGTGATAAATCCATTGTAAAAAACACACCATAAAAATTTATATCTTTCCACAGCACACACAGAGCAGCCCTTCCTCAGAAGATGCTGAGCAGCTGCTTGGAGAGCACAGGTACCCTGTTCTTCCAGTAGAGCCATGCCAAGTCAACGGTTAGCTCTGAATTACAAAAAGAAAAGGGGGGAAAAAAATCAAAGTAAAGACACTATCTGCCAGTATTCCACGAACAGAAGCCCCTTAAAACTAAGAGGAAATTTGCCTTTAAATGGATGGGTATGATTATGCATGCAGAAGTGCCCAAAAATAAAAAGGCAGAGTGACTGCATTTCGAGGAAACAGTTGAGCGGCAGCAACCATTACCTTCGCAATTGCAGCACACGGGCTCTCTGCTCTGCAGTCTAAAATGAGGACATTCCCTTTGCTGTGTGAATTACTTTGAGTATGCCATAATCTTCTTTTTCCTCAGGTAAAATGTCAATGAGCAGTGCCCCAAATGTTTTCCCTGATCTTGTCACAAGCCGCTTTGTTTCCACAAGAAAAAAAAAGGAATAAGAACAACAACAACAAAAGCCAACCTTGTGCTGTGTTAATGCTGCATAAAAACTAGCCCAAAAGGAGCTGGTATGAGATGAGAAGCTCCTGCCAGGCAAGGATCGCACAGAACTGACGCAGTGCAAAGAACGGATCCAAATCAGCCTTTCCACAGTCTGAGCAATAATATGTTCTAGCTTAGGGCCAGCATGCAGACTGCACTGCATCTCTATCGGGTTGCAAAGGTACCACAGGGAGGGAGGTTGTCTGAGTAAAACTGAGTGAAGACAATAGGATTTGGCCCTTAGTTTAGATGGCAGAATTTAGAGACCTTGTACTGTTTAAATAATCTTGATGTTGCATGGACAGAGGCATTACATGATTTTGTTCAAAACATTGCATAATATTTAAGCTTGAACAAATATATACATCTCAATACGTATTTATTACCCTAAGTACTTGACCTTACCCCTAGGTTTTTATTGCACCACTCATAACTGCTGAACTGTGAAAAGCAGAAAGCACCTTCTCTGTCACGGCAGAGTATAAAACAGACTGAGTTCTTTCATTTGGCGGCAAAAAGAATGAAAGAGTAGATCTGAACCGAGATCAAAGAAAAGGGAAAATGCTGCCTTTACATTGTTAAGAGCCTTTTTCCCCATTTGTGCATTAAGCCTCCTTGCAATAAAAGGGAGAATAATGCTAAGTGGCCCCTCTGTTGAAGCATGGTTGGCATGGGTTCAAGGCAAGTCTGCAACAAGGACTGCAGTCAACCACCAGCACGGGCCTCTGCCTCCCATCATTACCATGAAGGATCCCTGACCCTCATGACACAACGTGGTGGCACCACCTGCTTATTCAATATCTGTACCCTCATTTTACACTATTCACTAGAGGTGAGCAAGTTACTTCTCTCTTTTTCATGTTCTAAGTAGGGCTTTTGGGATAAGAAACTAATGGAGCATACTTAGCAAATAGGTTATTTATGTTTCTGAACTTAATGATGAGATGTAGAGCTAACTCTTATTTTCAGGGATATAGGAACCAGTACTTTTCAGTGGCTCTCAGAATTGCTTTGAAGTGAACAATTTTTGTGATGTGTTTTACTTTTGCTAGAAGTCTAGCGTGAACAAGCGGGTATTCCAATAACCATTGGTGGTAGGCACATTCCCAGGCCAGAAAATATTTTGGGGATCAAAATTCTCATCCAGTTTGCAGGAACAGTCTTTCTCATGGAAATAATAGTAAGAAAAGTCCAGGAAGACAAATCAGTGGGACTTAAGTGCCTATGTGTGGAGGTCAGAGGTATATTTGTACAACAGTAAATCAAAAGCTGTATTTTAAATATCCATCTTGATACTTTCTGAACAGAATGAGAATAGCAAAACAAAGAGAATCTGTGAGGGACTGTAAGCTGATCTATTGATGCAACAGCATGATAGCAATTTATACTTATTTCTGTTTAGTGCAGATTTATAGTAGGACCTACAATCTCAGCAGTAAAATCCCTTCAATCTCAGGCCCCTTTGAAAGTCACGCTACTTGCACAGGACCAAAAAGATGAAAATTTCCTATCAGATCCATCCTGGACATTTTCTGCCAGTCAGCAAAGAGGAAGGTCATTTTGTAAAAGGCAAGTGGATTGTGGTGTATGTCCAGAGTTCAGTGTACACTATTAACACCTTCTAGTTTGTATCACCCGTTTTACCGTTAACAGTGTAAGCATAAAAGTCATGTTAGCACGTTACCTGTAACTTGCCAGTGCTAATTTTTAGGTATGTAAGTGCTTATCACCACACAGACCGAGTGATTTTCTGTATTCAAGAATAAAGTTTTTTCTTGACCACCGTTCACAGGAATGTAGACACATATCTTTTCACAGGCTTGCCCTGCCTCCTCTGAAACCCCATATACCTCCTTTCTCATTCTCTCCACTCTCCTAATGTAGGTGACTGACATCGGCTGGTGCCTGAACAAGATGGAGCAGGGACAAGCCATTTGCTTTGGCACACATGTCCAAGCTCTCACCTGGGCAGCGGGAAAATCCTTTCCACGGGGCAGTACTGCCATCCTAGGCAGTGGAGGGATGTGCAGGTCTGGAGGACATCTGCAGCCCCTCTGCCACTGAGAGTTCCTCTGGCATACCAATGCAGCAGCAAGGAGTTGGGGCCAAGCTGGAGGAGTTGGACCCCAGGACCTGCTGGAGCAGCATTCTTATCATTCAGTAGTTTCATGAAGAAATTCTTCCCCCATAGATTCAAATACTGATGGAAGTCACCAGAGAACTAGATTTGGGGTAAATATGCAATACAATAACTGTATAGGTACAAAGGTAACTGAAGTCACAGGAGAATACCTTTTTAAGGGCATGCTACAAATCTGGATGGGTACATAAAAGCCAAACTTGAGCGCCAGTAAGTTTTATCACTGGCAGGCTTTATGTTATCAAAAGTGTTAAATAAGAATTGTGTTTCCATAAAGTGTGCAGCCAAGCAGCCGGCACTGCAGAAAGCGTGCATGCAGATGCTCGGCAGAACTGTATCTGCAGCCTCACTGGTACTTCGGGGGGTTTTGCTTTATAAGGGCATCTTTTGTTGCTGAGTACAGTTTGGAGCTGGTTGCCGGGAAAAGGTTTACGAAGCCTTATAATTGCCTCAAAGCAAATATAAATTTAGTGACCACTTTACTCTTACCAGGAAACCAGAGAGTACACACTGAAACCAACCAGTCTGTTTGGTTATGTCCTCACAAACACTATAAATCTGCCTCTCTGACACGCTCAGGAGGAGTATCAGCAGAGGAGACCAAACTCCACACTGAAGCCCAGAGGGGACTGAGGCAGAGTCAGTGATTAGCTTTTAACCCAGCTCCCAGTTCGAAGAAGGTAAGGTTTCAGTTTTCCCTGTACTTTGAGGCTGAAAATGGTGTTTGCTGTCCCTCAAGGTGCTGCTGGACAGGTCTGAGAACTGGCTTCCTACACGCAGAGATAACCCTGTTACCAGCACTGTACAAGAGACAGAATGGGAAAAAGTACTGACACATGGATGATGGGTGGCAGTATGCATGTGAAATGCTTCTCCTAAACTGAGCAGTGCAACACAGACTGGGCTTAAGCAAATGCACAAGGCAGGCGGCACAGGGTACACCAGTTCAAACTGAACCCTGCCCCTTCTCGTGATTTGATGAGGAGGCTGGGGAGGGAAGGGGGGTCTACATTTCATTTTTGACTCCTGCTTTAAGGACCATGAAGTGAGAAATGAGAAACTTCTTTGTTCTTTCAGCCTCTTTGTTCCTTGCTCCTCAATAAACCTGCAGTGCTTTCCCCTCTCCAACCATTCCTGTTGCCTCCCTCTCACAAACAATTGCACAGCTGAGTGATTACGTTTTGATAGTAATCCTAGTTTCTAAATTTGAGTTCTGTCTAGAAAAGAACAACATTCCCTTATTATAACTGTATATCACATCTCATCCCCCACTTTCAACACAGCATCCCAGCGAGTTCCCACCACCCATCTGACGAGGAAAGGAGGTAGGTAACTTTCTGCTGAAGGCAACATCTCTCTCTCTTGCCTGTTTGCGCAGGAATCCAAGTCAAACTTCTTTCCAGTGAGCTTCTCAGAGGAGAAGGCCAGAGCCACAGCATAGTACGTCTCTCTCCTCACACTGGAGCTGTCAGCTACAATCAAAGCATCCATGTATGGTATTTCCAGTGGAAAAAAAAAAAAAAAAGCACACAGATGTATATTTTGCATTTATGTACTGTAGGGACACCCTTGAATCGTGTTAAAAAATGTCAGTCAAGACATCTGGTCAGCTGTCCTAATCCATATTGGGGTTTTTAGACTACTGTTATGCCCCAATATGCTTTGAACATTGCCAATATGCTTTCTCTGCAGTAGCAGCAGTGTGTCCCCTTTGGTTTCACAGCCCATCCCCGGCATTGTTTTTTATAGTGTCACGTACCGAGCAAAATGAAAAACCACATACTGTATCTCGTGTGTCTGGCTAATGAAACTGGTAGGACAAACCTTGTGTGATTAGGAACAGGGACGGATTGGCTTAGGTCTAGTTCATCTTACGGACTGCAAAAAGAATCAGCTGTCACTTGTGCCATGCAGCAGATGGACAGTTTGCATCCGATTTACATGCAGGCGCCAAAGCCTTTAGAAGCTTTGGCAGCCCACTTGCCATCAGGCAGCAGACTTTGATGTCCTGCAGATGGTTACAGCAGCCATCTTGCGCTCGCGTTGCGTGGCGCTGTCGTGCCTCCTTGCAGGCACCGGCTGGTTCGCTCCCGGTGCCATTGGAGCTGCCGCAGTGCGTGGTGCCTACCCAAGGCTCAGGACCCTTTGGCCACCGCCTAGGCACAGTTACCTTTTCATTTCAACACAAAGCTCCGCTTCACTTTGCTTTTATGGCGACCGCATGCTCGCGCCCATATTAAAAATCCTAACAGTGTCTACCGCAAGCT
>VXBZ01005606.1:547084-569682 GCA_013399135.1 Heliornis fulica | reverse complement strand
AGGGGGGAGGGTTGTGGAGGGGGAGAGAATATACATCTATATCTATATACACACATACACATATAAATTGTCAATTAATGCAGACTGGTTACAGCCAGCAAACAAGAAGAAAAAAATAAAGAGTTAATTAGGGCTTTTTGAATCATTGTTATATATACAGTGCATCATTTGCAGGTGCTACAAAAGTGAAAAATAACCATTATAATTACTAGTATTCAAAGATTCATATTTTCCCCCATGTAATTGATTTAGGATTATCAGTTTTCTTGTAGTTATACAAAAGGCCTGTCAAGGTGTTTCCACACGTGTTTGGCTCGTGCATGTTCCAAAAACAAGTCAAAATGCCATTGTATTTTACACAGCACTGTTAAAGTGGCTCTGAAAAATAGGCCAGGTTTTACCTGGATCGTTATCTCAGTTAAATTATCTTACATATGTTTTCATCTTTTTTTTCTTCTTTATCCTTTCTTTATCTTTTTTTTTTCTTCCTCTCTCTCTCTTTTTTTGTTAAAATACATCTGTGTTTGTTGACTGCCCCGGATTATATCTAAGTGAGGAGTGGGAGTACTTGCACCTGGTACAGTATATGTAGCTTAACAATACATATCATTACATTATTTACAGCTCATTTTATGTTATTCAATAGTAAACTGCATATTAACCCTTTGCAAACCTGGCTAGTGCTGCCTGGCGCGGTGGAGGAGCTCTGTGTTTTTCAGGGCTGTGGGAGTGCGCCTATAACTGTATTCATAAAGATGGCAGCGCACTCATTACAATGGAGATCGCCACCAGAGCCAGCTAATTCCTCTCCCAGGAAATCTCATCCGTAATCACATTCCTCACCACACCATGCTTGTACTTCTGCTGATAACACAGGTTATGAAAGGGACTCAGTCAGTGCCGGAGTCAATTAATGAACCGGCTTTTTAACCTCCTTTATTGGAGTACATTCGGCACCAAAGGGACATGATGTTGTGCTGCTAGCAGGAGAAGGGCCCAAGTGATGTAATTTCAGGATGTTTCAGCTCAGTCTCCAGTTCTGAGAAATAGGAGTCAGGACTGACCTCATTCAGCACTGACTCAGCAGCCCCAGCGCCTGGAGGCCGAAGCCCAGGAGAAAATCTTACCCCACTGCCCAAGGAGGAAACATGATCTCTGACCAAAGGGCTGATGGGCTCAGGCACCACCTACACTCTCCCTGCTGCTGGAGAAGACCATGGGTCACGACGTCTTATTGCGCTTCCATTTGTGGGATGGTTTTTTCTTGGATTTGTTTTTTTTTTTTTTCCAGGGAAGAGAGAGAGAGAGGGAGAAAGGCATGGAGTTGAACAAAGGCAGGCAAACCAGAAGAGAAAATGAGAACATCAGGAGTCAGCATGACGAACGTCAGGGGGGGGGAACTTGACTACCCAGTGCCACACAAAGCCTTTCCTTCTATTTTAGCAAAACCCATTCTGGTCACACCGTGCAGGGAAATGCACAAACCGGCCTTTCCTTTCTCCGGCGATTTGTTTGGCATACAGTACACGCATCTGTCAAAATGTTGTGTACACCATGCAGTGCTGAGATAATTCTTCTTCTGCGGTAAGCATGGGAGTAGGAAGGGGATCCAGCATCATAACACCCCTATTCCTAACCTTTAAATACTCATCAATATCTGTGTTGCTGAATTAATCAGTCTCAAGATTATCAGCAATTTAGTTGCATTTTGTTGGTAATTAGCTTGATAAATTAGCATCTGCAATATAAAACTTGACATCTTATTGTTCCCTCAGTTTTATGGCACTTGTGGAAAAAAACCCAACCCAACAACAACTGCAGCTTATCTTTAAAATGATCATTCCTGTTACAATAAAGGCAGATACTGAAATCAAAGTTTGACAAGCTTAGTTGCAGACAGAAATAAGCTCCACTGATATCCACTGGGCAAAATATCAAAGATGAATGGTGCATAACACAAACTTCAAAAGTACGTTTTAAAAAATAAAATCTGAATCCGTTCACTGTGGGCAGCTGCTTCTTGTGAGTAAAATAAAATAAATGCTCAATGAATTCATTTTCCACATTCTCTATAGAAAGTCTGACAAATAAACTTTGAAACGTGAGGGAATTGGGAAATGATAGGAAATAAGTGTATTTATTCCATCGAGTCCCTCAGAGCTATCTTAATTTTCTCAAATCAGGTAAAAAAATTAAAGCTTTTCTTCTAATAGTGCTTCTCCCTTCCAGGTCATGTTGTCACATGTCCCAGAGATCCCACTGTGTGGGACACTAAAGTCCCTTTTTGCTTTGGGGGCAGTTTTGAAAAGGACTGGTGAAGCTTTTTCCCAAACAGCATCCAAAGGCGAGCCCATACTCCCGTTTCCTCTTTTGCATGATGAAAGGAGAGAGTGGGTAGGTATCTTTCTCAGAAAACACATTTAAAAGGTAGCAATTTGGCAGTACAGATGTGGTATTATAAACTGAAAATTCTTCAGCATTTTGTTTGAGACGTTATTTCCATTGTAGAAAACTGTACTAATAGAAACATTCCTATTAATCTGAATTAGAGATATTTCATACAATGTATATTACCTTTCTGCTGCCTGCAACCTTCTGCCAGTTTTTTTTTTTTTCCTTTTTTTTTAGGAGGTGCTTTGAGAGGAATATACCATGAGAACAATACACAGCTGCTGCTGTATAGAGATATCTAATTGTCAATATTGTGGAATTTCTACAGCTTATTACTTGCATTCAGTCTAATTCTGGGCAAATTGCCAGTCACTTCAGGGACATTCAAGTGAGCCATATTACACGTGGTACGGCATCACAGCTTTAAGATACCCGGCTGTTTTGCCTCTGGCCAGGGAATGTTTGTACCAATGCTACTGAGTGAAGGGGGGTAACTACAAATAAAATAAAATTTGTATTTTTTCAAGTGGGCTGCATTTCAAGCCCAGATGTTAGTAATGAAAGATTCAATTTAAGGATTTAAATTACAAATAAATAAAGTATGAAACAGATGTGATTTTTAAGGAAGTTCAAATTATCCAGGAAGAAAAATATCTCTGTGCATGACAAAGTAATAGGGATTGTCTTGAGAGTCTGTTGAAAACAATCTGCTGTGCTAGATACACCCTTAGGACAGGATTGGTTTGGAATGGGAAGGACTGGTGGAGCTTGTCATTAAACAAAAATTGTGTTTAATAAAACTTTATAACCGTGATTAATCCTATGAGGCCCTAAAGGAGTTTGCAGTTTCTGATAAACACATTTTCCTTGTTTGCAATGGTAATGATATTTTGAAGTGAATGGAATCCGAACAAAAAAAACTCTAAGGGGAAAAAAGGACTTGTCAGGTACCACCTATGAAGAAATTACAATGGCACAAAAGAAAGAAGGGCCACCCACAAGGGAAACCTTAGATTATATGTTTGAAAGAAGGGGAGAAAAATGATAGGTTGTTGCAGGTCTCTCTTTACAGTAGTTTGATCACCACAGAATTGCCTATAAAACCCACAGAAATTATTCAAGGCCATCTAGCATGTGAAGATTAGAATCCCACATGTTCGATGCAGGTGCTCAGTAGCAAATGCATAAAGGACTGGAGCTACAGCAGTGATTTTAAGTAATGTGCGCCCAGAGAGCTGGGAACATCACTCACCATGGATGCTTTGCTGACCAGCACAAGGACCAAGAGTGGCATGTTTTGAAAAGTTCCATTTTTCAAGGAGAACAGGTCAGCAGTAGCTGCTGATGGTGAGAATAAAGCTCTAATTCCGTAAGGTGTTAAAGAACGTCCCTGGCTTTGAGACATCTCCTCATGTGCTGCATAGACTTTGCCCGAGGAGGAGCCCATGCGTAATTTGCCACCAGGAAAATAATATTTAAGGGTTCTGCAACTGATTAAGAAATCTGAGTGCCCAAATGGAAGGTGGAAGGATTGCATCACACATGGAAGAAATTTCTAGTGTTCACTGTTCCCCCAAAACAGTGTGGAATGCTTCTGACAGGGGTTAAAGGAACCAGCTCAGAATAGCTGCAGTAATGATGTGCCAAACATTACCTACTTCCTACCTGATTTTATCTTGAGAGGCCACCTGCAGTAAGAGGACTTCTTTTTATTATATGGACTACTTACAAATTCTATATATGCTACTTGCAGCCCTAAACACATGATTCAATAGCCCCCCTTGCAGTGAAAAAAACCCTAACCAATCACCAAAAAAAACCAACAACAAAACCCAAACAGCTTTCTTTGGTGTGAATACTCTAGCATTTCCCAGAGCTGTCAGAAAACCTTTCAGTTCGTCTTGATTTGGGACAAAGCCACATTTAGAAGAGCTGTCTTCAGCTGGAAATGGGTTGTTCGGGTTTGGGGTTTCTTTATTTTAATGGAAGAGAAGGAACATTCTCAAGAGATGCTAAAACCAAAAGTTTTTAAATTACTCTTTGCATTTTTCTCAGTTTTATTCTGATGGGTTTATTTTTGCTGGAGACTTTTTGAGTCCAGTTTCCTTTCCTGGCTATATCTAAGTTTAATATCAAAACGTAGAGTGCAGCACAGCTCTGCTACCTCCTGGCTCTTTGTGATGAATTTTTCATTTCCTACATCATTCACAACTTCTTGCTGTAATTTCATATGGCCTGCATAGCACTGCATATATCTGGACCATAAACAGAGACAAAATCAGGTTGAGCCTTTATGAAAACGTGTCCTATTAAAGTGCAAATTTCCTTGCACCACCATATCACAAGCAGCTTTCACAGGAAAAAGAAAAGAGTGTCAATCCAGCATCAGCACATGGGCGGCTCCAGTAACCCAAAAGGCCTTTTCTATCGCCAGCTTCTACGATTCCATAAAGATACGAGGCTTCAAGACTTTTTTCCAGTAATTTCAGGTAATTCTATTATCCAGCATAACATGAACAAGATGAAAAGCACAACAGTATTGTAAGGTGAAAAGAAAATGTAGAGCACTGAAGTTGTAGCACACTTATTTTCCAGATTAACGAGCAAACACCAGTTTAAGGTGATGCTGGGGCACATTGAACAGATATGTTAGTTTTCTCACTCTCCATGGAGAAAATTTTTTTGTTTGCAAAGCACAGAAATACACGCACGCAGGGAAAAAAAACCTACACCAGATTTATATACTATTCTGACACAGTGTCCTCATTAACTTGCAGTGGGAATGAAAGACCCTCAGTATTTTCTCAAGATGCTCACGATCTTGCAGGATTCATCTCTGTGAACTGTCTACATGCTTAGCTACCTTGCATGAGGAAACCTAATGTATAAAATAGTCTGGTAGCATCTGCCCTATCAAAACCTGTGAGTTAATGCTTCCATTTCAGCAAAGCACTATTAGGAAGACATTATGGTCCTGAATCGGTCACAGCTTTAAGGTGACATTTACATATTTCTGGGACTGAATGGAACCCTGGTCCAGAGGATACCTTGAGGTGTTCTGAAAGATAAATATTGTTTTGTATGCCTTGTATTTATCCCCCAATATTCGGTGGCTTTTTAAAGTTGCATCAGATTTAATTATAATTTTCTTGTATTGGCTAGTGCTAATCATAATTTTTCCCCCTTCAGATTCCAAGTTAGTCATTTGAGGATTTACCTTCCAGTTAAATAAATTCCATACTGACAGCATTACTTTACAATAGGAAAACAAGTAGAATAACAATTTATCATTTTTTATATGGCTGCTCACAGAACAGTGGCTCTGTTTTTTGTATTATTATTACAGCAGCAATTAAAAGTGCCAGGCAGGGACCAGTCCCCACTGCATTATGAGCTATTTAAACATAAAGTTCAGCCTCCCTAATAAGTTTACAGTCTCTCTTGCAGAGTGCCAGACTTTTTTGCCCTCACAAACACACTGGCTTCTTGCTGCATCATCTTCAAAGGGTGGCCTGAGGATGCCCTTGATATCAGGCTTGCCTGTCATGAAAGCCCAGTCCATAAACACAGCCTGTGCCCAGGCTCCAGGGAAGGCAGGACCCCCTCTTCTCAGCCCCACAGCATCTGACAGAAGGTTGTCTACCTCTGATTACAGCACCATGGGGGGAAAAGATGGTGCTTCTTCCAGTACTTCATAATCCTTACCCAAAGACCTCGTCACACAGCTTAACATATCATTTTCTATGGTCTTTTAAGTACAAATGCACATCTGCAGAAATATTTCTAAAGCTATATGTAAAGTTTAACGTATAGTGCATAAATAACAGATGCACAAGTGCATCTTGAGATGAACAAATTCTGTGAACATATTCATAATTAGATATTATAACACATTGCAGACTTCAGGAAAGATATTTTCTATGAGGAATTATAGGCATCAATGCATTGCAGAGTGAGGGGTTGGATTTAGATCATGAATCTCTTTTTCCAATTTATAAAGCTGCCAAAGTTGACACGAGAGTAGGTAGATTAATTGATAGGCCTTGTGCTATGAAGGTGTAGGATTAAAATGTAAGCTTGAATATGTCACATATCCTGCCGAGCCTGAGCACTGAGAGGCTTCTTGTGGGTTGGCCTAGCAGAAACAAGAGGAGTCCTCTGAGTCAGAGCATTTTGCCCATCAGCTTTACAGAGTTCCCCACGTAGGGTTTATTCCCCCCATGGTACAGCATCTACCTGACACTGAGAGCTTGTGCGCAGCCATCAGGGCAGCTCCAAGGGAGCTCACCAGGCTCAGGCAACAAGCCCAGCTTTGGGAGCTCAGCTAATGCCCCTGTGCACATCACCATGCCGGGTGGAGGTACCAGCCCTCCCAGAGCTGGTTTTGGATTAGTTGCACTAAGGTCCATTGCACCACCTAGGCCTGCCCTGGCACTTCTTCTGTATGGACTGGCTAAAGCACAAAGCCAGGTGCTGCAGGTCAGGATAACATGGGAGACCATGTATGTGTCTTGCCAACACCACACCTGATCTGGGAGTTAAAAGACCACTTTGGTTTCCGACGACCTCAACCTGACAGCTTTCATCAGCACCAAATCCACTTCTAAAAAAATAGAACCCCTCGATGGAATTGCAGCCTGGTAATATGGTTGTCTGTTATTTATTCTATATTTAATAATCCCTTTCTATGACACGCATTGGATATATAGGAGATGGTCTCATAAACTTTTTAAGATAAACCCATTTGTTTCCCAGGAGGTTCCACCCGACACAAGCCATTACTGAAGATTGACAGGGAGGTGTGCTGGTAGCCAAGACATGCTATAAGACAAGGAGAAGATACTTAAATGATTTATTTGTGGTAAGGCATTTGAGGAGCTGTTTGGCCTTTGAGAAAGGAATTATGGGGGTACTGTACTTCCAATCTGAGATAATGTTTTGAGGAATAAATTGAAATATGAAACTTGCCAATTTATTATGCACATTAGGCATCAAAACATTCTTGGTTTTCCACACTTAATAGGCAGGTATCACCAGTTTCTAACTAGCAAGCAGGAAAAGATAAAGAACATGAAGGGCCCTTGGGAACTCTGCTCTCCCAGGAAGGGGAAGGAGGGTTTTTCGATCACCCAGTGTGCAGGAAGAGGCTGACAGCAGATCATGTTGAATCAGTTTCAAGGTTCAACGCAAACTCAATAGAAGTACACAGGCAGGGAATCCTCCTAGGAGTCTAGATTGCAAGAAACAGAAATCTAACTCAATGCACCCCTGAAAGGCAGCATTGCCTAATAGGGAAACCACTAAGAAGCACCAAGCTCTCTTCTACAGCAAAGGAAAAACACTGTGCATTACCTCTCCTAAACAGAGGAACAGTTAGTCTCCCAGAGCCACTGGTTTGGATGGGGGGAGGTATTTGGTTCTAGGTCCTTACCTGATTAGATAATAAATCATGAAGCAAAAGATCCCCCAAGCAACCTTCTGGAATGGGGGGGAACTAGCTGAAGGCATGGAAAAATCTTCCTACCATATGTGCAAAGAAGGAAGGATTGATACCGTGATTTTTTGTGAGTTTTAAGTGGCTAAATAAACATGAAACAGCAATAGACAAAAATTAACACTTAAAATACTGTTGATTTTTCACTGCCTGCGAACGATTAAGTTTTCCCTCAATTATTTTAAAATCAGTCTTTACTGAGAGGATAAATCTGTCATTTTTTTCAGGCTAAACATTTTTTCCAAGCTATGGTTATGGAAGGAGAAGAGAGGGGAGCAGAAAGGTGCATGAGCCAGGCTGTGCAGCACACACTGCGTGCAGATTTAATTGCACTGAACTGCTGCCTCTCTTTATGTCTGCTAGATTTAAACCTCCTTACACCACCAACAGATCCAGGTCCAGCAAAGCACATCAACATGTGCTGAGCTCTAACTCATTCAGATTACTCACACGCTTAAAGAAAATCATGCGCTCATTTTGCTGGGCTTCTCACTGCACAACCAGAAGCAATTTAGAAATGTTTTCACTCTCGAATGAAATTAAGAATTTGGGAGCAGTCAGCAGAGGCTTGTTCTACAAAACCTGCATTTCTTTGTGTCTCTGCAACTTGACATTCTGCTGTTTCTGCCATTTACATCTTGTTAATGCTGGGCAGGTGTTTTCCAGTGCAGGATTTTCCATTAGCAGGATGTCAGAGGGACATACACAGGACAGTGGGATTCTTGGAAGCTGCACGGGACTGGCAGCTTCTCTGAAGCTGCATGAGAAACAGCACGACTTCAAAATTTCCTCTTCAGATTGTTTTAAGGTTCAGATGTTGCATCACGTATTTGGCTAAATTAAATTTCCCGGCAACTGTTTCCTTAAGCAAACATTTGTTTTCAAAGCAATCCCTGGTTTTTTTTTTATTATTTTTTTATTTTTTTATATTCCCCCCTCAATATAATATCTGAATCAGCAGATTTTAAATACTCAATATATCTTTAAATGCCAATGCACAACAAGTATAGCAGGTGTTTAATTGTGGTTTAAAGATCCACATTTTTCACATTTTACAATCACAATTAAAATTAAGCAATAACACCAAAGGAGTTCCGGTATGCAGCAATAATACTTACCCATATAGTGAAATTGATAAGGATCCAGATATAATGATGCCCATTGTAGTAACCCTGTGGTGACTGATTGCTATTCTGCTGTTAGCAAACAACCAAGAAATACTTTATTTTTTTCAGAATTATCAATTTGTTTCTAGGGTATGAGAACAATGAAAACCTTAAGGGAGAAAGCAATAGTTAGTGAGGTATTAAAACAGTTCTATAACTAATAAAAAACACTAAATCAAGTTAGATATGCAGCAGTGTGTCATTTCTATTTTAATAAAAAAGTACATTATTCTCTTCTCAAAATTACAAAATTTTATTTTTTTTAGTCATTGCCAACATAATCGGAAAGTTAAAAAAGGTCATAAATCTACAGTTTCTGGAACTGTCATTTATATGATTTTCTAGGCTTTAAAAAGACAGAGTATAGAACATGTATTTCTAAAACAATTTTCTTGAAAACTTATTTGTATCATTGCTTAGAATTTTTTTTAAGGGGAGAGCTTGGGGAATTTCAGATAAAAAAAGATATTTGACTTTCATAATCTCTTCATACACAAGTGAAACACATTCTTAGGAGCTACAGCTCCTACACATATTGCACTAGGTGGCAAAATAAATCTAATGGCTTCATACTGCACTGCATATCCTGTGATATGGAAAAACCAACAGACAAACTGAGCTCTTCTAATGTGGAGACTTAAGTAATAAAGTTCATTGCTCGAAGAATGACTGATGGTGTCATCATAAATTAATGTGCAAAAGATCATACTCCTCAGCTTCCAAAAAAGCAGTGCAAGAGAGAGGTGATGGTCACATGACTGGGAATGGTATTTCTATAATTTGGGTGATATGAAATTCATTGTTTATTAATATTTAATAACTCTACAACCCAATCCCACAGTTCTTGCACAAGAAAATTTCCCATAGAGGTTCATAACACATATAGATGTGTAGAAAAAAACCCTTCAAATATAATTAGGAACAATAGTAACTAACTTTTGGAGCTGGTGCTGTTTTGGTGAGAGAAGGGCTCAAGGGAAGTGGCACCTGTGGCAAGAGATGGTCACTTACTCAAGAAGAGGAAAATTTGAGGATTCTTTCCAGACATGATAAAAGCACATTAAAATACTTCAAGCTTAATTTTCTGCTCTGTCAACTGTATCGTCAATAACATTAACTCCTTAAAGCACCTAGAAAAACTATAGCACTGTGAGAAATTAAACCTTTATGGGACTGTAGTGTCCAGTCTTCCCATTACTGAAATCAGAGGGAAAATCTGAGATTTTATGAAACAATGTGAGTGGAATGGCTGGCAGCACACCGCTGCATTTCCTCTCTTCATGTCCCACCACAACATTCCTGAAATTACAGGGATAGTGCTAATAAGCAGCATATGAAAGCACAAGATGATCCAGACCTGGTCAAGCAACACATTTCAGATAATTTCATCTTCCTTCTTCCAGCAGGTTCCAATTAATCTCTTTCACTTGTTAAAAAAAAAAAAAAAAAAAGAAAAAAAAAGTTAATCTGGGTGCATAAACTGAACAACTCTGAATTTATAAAAAAATAATTGAATATTGAGAAGGCAGAAATGTTCTCAAATTGTTCAAAGCATGTTTTTGTTGACTTAGTTGAAGTACAGCCTACCTTCCGCACCATCCAGCTCCTTGGATTTGGGCTTTGTGAACATTCCTGAGATGTCA
This sequence comes from Heliornis fulica, assembly GCA_013399135.1. NCBI lineage: Eukaryota > Metazoa > Chordata > Aves > Gruiformes > Heliornithidae > Heliornis > Heliornis fulica. The sequence goes on along the minus strand of VXBZ01005606.1, from coordinate 558,988 downwards.
ACATTTCATCCAAATCTAGAAAATGTTTACATTTCCAAAGTTCTCACTGAATAGAAGCATGATTTCTTGCCCAGGTCTAGCAAATTAGCCTGCTCACAAATTAAAGCATCGGTGAGAAGCTAATGCAGTTTAATTCCCATTCAGAGAAAACCAGCCATTTCTGAATTTTCTCCTTCTCGATGTACCATCTGGAGAAGGTCATGTAGGAATGGAAAGGAGCAGGATGCACAGAGGCTGCCACACAGAAGACTCTGAGGTAAGGTGAGAATATAAACTAAGGGAATGGTGAGGTACAAGCAAAATGAGTAGGTGGGGAGGAATTCTCTACTGCTGGCTGGCTGATGGATGGGCATTGCATAAATACATTGCAATTAACCGGCAGTTCCCATCACAAAAAGTTTACAGTCTAAATAATTCAACCACACAAAGGACTGAAGAAAGAGAAATGTATTTTATGGATGGGAAACCAAGGTACTTTGCTAACACTGTACTCTATGTCCTTCTTATCTGACCCGATGAGCCTTTCCTTACAAATGCATTTTTGATGTGCTTAACAAAATGCATTCACTTCATGCAGTTGGCAGACTTAGTTGTTGCATCAAAAATAGTTAATGGCAAGTATCAGCATTTTTATATTTCTTTCCTTGTGCAAGTATTTAATAAGAGGGAAATAGCAAACAACAGCTGTGTAAAAGGAAAGAGCAGTATAAATGAATGCTCATCCTGCATCACAGGGAACGATACAAGCCTAAGATTCAGACTGGGAACTTCCCCCAGATTGCAACCAGATGCTTCACAAAGAGTCAGCTTGCCACACTCAAAATGGGTCAGGAGAAACCTGAGGGGTATTATTCTTCACAGGTACCTTGGGCATCTATGGTGTCATGTAGGGAAATCAAAATTCTACCTGTAAGTAGAAAAGACCGGAAAGACCTCCAAAATTGAGGGATATAAGTGAAAAGATCCCATCAGAACAAACATAAGCAGAAGGCTTCCATGCAGGAGAGCATGCTGAGAATGAATCCAGCTCGACTGGAATCTAACTGCCCCGACATCTGTGAAGCCAAGGGCTTTTGCCCTGCTGGGAAGGTCTGACTTCCATTGCTTTTGCCTTAGATAGCAAGATTGAACCTCATTCTAGGAGAGTGGTGGATAAAGAGGGTTCTTTTTTCTTTTTTTTTTTTTCCCTCTCTAGGCTTCCTTGATCTGATCATGACGCAAAAAAACTAATTACAGCAATTAATACAGAATTAGAATAGTTTCATGCTAACTGTGAGTAGCTTTCTAGCAGCAGATTGCCTAGAGATACAGGGTTTGAAGCAAACTCTAAAGCTCTTATTTTCCTGATTACAGCTGTTGAAAAACTAACATGTTGGTCCTCAGAATGAAGAGGGAAAGCTGACTATGAAGCCCTTATGAGTATATTATTCTGCAAAGTGCAGCAATACATTAATATAGACAGAGGCTTATAAAGGAGCTAAGAAATGTGCTCAGAAGTCAAATCCTGTTGCATTCTCAGGCTCTTCCCTACATTTCTGTGCTGGAAAATGATGCCTACCTGGTTATTTCCCTTTAATATCACCAGAGAGATAGATGAATCCAAATGGGAACACAAACCAGGGAGATGCAAAGGGAAGGAGAGTCAGCTGAAAATGTCTGTCAGTGACTTTAAACAATGTTAGGCAAAATCTAACAGAATAGTGCAGAAAATATAGCACATGGTATATCATGACCTCAAATGACTTTCCTTTCAAACTTCAACATTTAGTTCTATACAGGAATGAACATACACACTCCTGACACACATTACTCTTGCTTATTTTGTACGGCACGAAAAAACCCCACAACCCAAAACCAGAAAACAGCAAGAGAAAGAAAGTGTAAACACTTGCCAGCCTATTGTTTGTTGGCAATAGCAAACAAAGTGAATACTGAACAGTCATGCTTCATCCAACAACCGTAGCTGCTAGCCAAATGCAGGCTTGCAATTGTTTGGATGAAAAAGGAGACTACCATCCATTTACCTCTGTATTAAGGATTTGATGAACTGTGCTGGAGCAAGCTAGGAATCAATCTTTTGGAAAGAACTGATATGAGCGCTTACTACAGGATGTGGCAAAGTGTGTTTAATTCATACACTCACAGAGTTTCTAAGAGGAAATACCTATAAGCATCACAAACTGTGTGGTTCACACTGACAGTGAACAAACCAAATCCCAAACATCTACATCAGTAGGAACCATATGGGATCCCTGAAAGACATCAGCTTCAGTTCTCTTTTTGCACTGCTTTAAGAGACTGAAGAGACTGTAACAGGACTTAACTTCCCTGGCAGTTTGTTCCCCTTCTCTGCACAGGGTCATTTCCTTCACCAATCCTCCACAGCCTCCAGACGAGGAGGAGCGGCTTGGTGTGGGTCATGATTTCCAGCTGGGAAGTGTCTTCCAGGCCATCAGAGAACCTGCAGCAGCAATCCTCTTCTGCATCAAGGGAACTGCAGGGAATTGAGTGGACTTGCATCCTCTTCCTCCATTTAGTGCAGCTTTAAAATACTATGCCAAAGTAATGTCTTTCTTGTGGTGGTACAGAGGCTTTCTTAGCATCCATCCTGGAAGGCCTGCCATAACAGAAATTAGCTCCTCTAAAGAGGGTAGTCAGTGCAGCACAAAAGATGAGAAAACTCAAAAAAGCCTCTGCTTCTGCAGCCATCCAAGAGATAGAAGGTGATACTAAGGTCCTTCCTATAGACAGTAGGATTTTGGGAGATCAAGAGAGAGGAGAAGCCATGGCTACAATACTCTATTATGGCAATGGTACTTCTGGGAAGGGAAATCCAGAGCATGAGCTATCCTGAACTATTACAGTACACCAGTAAGATTCGATTCAGCATGAAATTCCAATCTATATTCAAATCGCTCTAAGTGTATAGTTTGTTAGAAAATCCCGAAGACAATGGGAAAACCCCATAGTTTACAGTAACACAACCTGTCAAAGAAACGCTGTGTCTGCAGAAACAAATAATTCTGAGTGTGCAGCCAGGAAATGTATGATACAAAGAAGCCCTCTTAAACAAATAACTATTAATGGAACAAACCTATTAAAATAACTCCTTTTCCATGCACAGAGGTTATGGGTTTAATAGATTTTTACTGTATAAGCAAAGAAACACACTTTCACTTTCAGTAGCTAATCTTGAAGGAACATACATTAACATACTGTCTTTTTCTGCTGTATTAATGAATTTTACAACTAAGACAGTATTATACTCATTATGAACCTAATAACTAACACATGATCACAAAGTATTACGATGTTAACGCTTTCTTGAAGAGATGTGAAATGAGTAGCACCTCTGTTTGGATGATTATTAAAAAGAATCTTGCTTACTAAGAAAAGCGAAACTTGTATAATCTTTTCTCTTTTTTTTTTCTCTCCATATTGCTTAGAATACATCTGATGTCCATTATCCATAATGTTTGCCAGTTCTACATGTTAATTAGCTGCAGAATCAGGGATGAAGTATGAAGATTAGAAGATTATAGACATATTTTCATCCAAAAAAAAAAAAAAAGTAAAAAGATTACTAATGTCCATTAAATGGCCCCAGGATTGAATTTGGTTCTATAGTTCCAGTCATTATGAATATTAATGGAGCCAATGAGTATTTACTGGATTTGAAGAACCAGGTCTACATGCTTTCCAGTAATTTAAATGTTAAAACACTGAAAAAATTTTGTGGAGATTAACTTGCCAACACGTGTTTTCAGAGACCACATTCATATCAATCAATGGTTTGGGGACTAGATCAATATGATCACAGTTGCCTAAAGCTTTGTCTTTACTTTACCTTATAAACTTTGACAGACCCAACCTACACAGAAAAACATCTTCAGGTAGGCTGACTTATTAACCAGTCAGCTACACCACCATTGGTCAGATGAAATCCTCTACTGTCCCCTTGCTCCACTTAAATGTCCCACTTTACATGTCCCCAGTGCTCATGGCACTTGTTAACCACCCTTATCTTAAATAGGTGGTGTCATCTCCTTCCTACTTCTGGTATCTCCTTGTCATCACTATTTTTTCTCTTTGCTCCTCCCTCTCTTTTTCTATGAACATGCATAACCATATCTGCAGACTTTAAATAGCATCAGTGACCTTGTGTTGACAGCAAAATTCACAGTTTTGCTCTTTTTCCCACCTGGCTGCAGGAATCAGAGGAAATGCTCTTTCCTCACCTCAAATGTGTGTCTTTACTGGCTCCATTATGATCTTGGAACAAGAGAACACACATGGCTCCTGCTGCACCTTTTCTTCTTACAAACTGGTGTCGGTGCTATCCTTTCACCCTACTTTCTGTACATGTTATATCTTTCCTCTCTATACTTTCCAAATCCAATTAGTGGGTCTCAGAGTCAGTGAGCTTCCACTCAATTGCTTTTCCAGCTAGCTCCTAAAGAACAAAGCAACAAAAGAAGAGAAAAACAGAAATAGGTTAACACACACAAAATTACTTCCTTTCAAGGTGTCCACACACACCTTCCTGCATTTGGATGAGTTAGGTACATTTCCCAAGCTTAAATTTAAAATAAATTTAAAGCACTATTCAGGAAAAATCTAGGCTGCAGAAATGGAAAAGCTTTTGCGCAACATCTCTGGGCATTATTAGATTGGCACGAGAATTTACATCAGGGCAGCACAGGGAATACCGACATACCTTAGGCCCACACATGGCAGACATCTCTATGCAGATAACATCCTACTGATAATGACCCATCAGAGAAAGATCTCAAAAGGTATTTATAACTACCTGTTAATATCACAACAGGTATACTAAGGCATGATTTTATGGGCACTTCTAGGCAGTGACACAGCTGGTATTTTTGTCAGTGGTAGCAGGCCTAGGTAGGTCAGGTTGAATTGGAAGCCAAAGTGTATTATGTCCCAGTACTTGGAAACTTTGATCTTTTCTTGGTGGTATAAGATGTACTGTGTGATACAGGAATGACATCAATGAAAAGAAGTCTGTTTCTCTAATACAAGCTTGTAATAACATCCGAAATAATCCTGAAGAGTATTCCTATATCTGTCACACTAGGAGAATCTTGTCAGCCATAGCTGTTCACAGATTAAAGGTTGTGGTTTTTTCCAGTTTAGTTTTTGCCAAGTGTTTCATATTCTTAATCTGAGACATAGACGACACAGTGAGTAATGCTACTGGGTAAAAAGAGCTAGCAAAGGATTTTTTTCTGAAGAAAATATAACAATCTATGTGGTAATATGCAAGCTACTCATCCCCACCTGGCATCTCTTCCCTAGTCACACAGCCTGCCCGATTTGTGAGTAGGCACAACGCCGTCCAAATACACGGCAAGTGGTGTAAGGAGCCAACAAAGAGCTTCCAGTGTTGAGCACTGAAATCCCAGCGGGGAATGGCCAAATGGTTGTTTGCTTTCAGGTTACACATGAACGGTTAATGGAATGTGCCACTGCTAATCTACAGCAGGTCATGATTGGAACCAGCTCCAAAAAGTTTAAAAGTTTCCACAACTGTGTCAGGAGTAGTCCTATAAAGCATTTTCTCTAGTGCTCCATTTCTAAATGTTCCTGTCCTGCATCCTCCCCAACACAATGCTATTCACTGTTACCAGGTTGTAGAATAAATAAATGTGAAAAAAATCCAACCTTCAAAATTTGAATCTTTCCCTTTAACTGTGGAATAAAGTTTCTGAAGTATCTTTCCTGAGGAATACAGACCCTTTATATACCATAGGGGTAAACGGACATGGCATGAGTCAGCTGCTGCAGCTGCAATGTCTTGAAATCTTCACTGAGAGGCTGAAACCAGCAATGCCAACATCCGCCAGGGCTCGACTGCTGATCCAGCTGTAGCCACACCCATATTACCTTATCACTCTATCTCATTACTCATAGCAGCATGACGTAGTTCCACAATGCTGTGCTTGAAAATAGAAGACAAGAAAGTGCAGGCAAGTTAATTTAACTGCAGAAAAACCTCAGAATTAATAATCAACCAAGATATCTGGAAGGTAAAAAGGAAATAACTAACAGCTAGCATAAATATATTAAGAATAAATCATGTCAGGCCAGTCTCATTTCCTTCTGTGAAAAGGAACAGTGCATGTAGATAGGGAAAAGTAGTCAGTGATCGGTGTATTGACTTTAATAATGATGTGACAAACTTTTACGGGTCCTTCTCATACACAAACTAAGCAAAAACACCCTGTGAAATTACTGTAAAGTGGTTACAAAGCCATTCAAAAAAACCTCCCTCAGGACAATCATATCCAATGTTGCTTTATTCCCATAGCAGAGGAACGAGGCCTCACAGGGACCTGTTCTGAACCCAATATGATTTCATTCTTCCAGTAATATTTTGGCCCCTGAATATTTTTTCTGATCACACCAACGTTACAGCTTTAAAAGACAGCACTAGAATTGCTTAGAGACTGGAGAAATTCCTTTAAAGAAATCAAGATGCAGACACATGAGAAGGCAGTCATTTGCGCCCAGAAGAGGGCTAGAAGAGACAGTTGACAGCATCTTTTAAGGAAAGGGTTCACAGGCTGTAACACATCACAAGGTAAATGTGCGACAAAAATTCTGTGCTGTTGTGAGAAAGTTAAGAAATAAACTGACGTGTATAAATGGAAACAGGTTGCTACATAACAATGCAATGGGCTTGATGCCCTCCTTCTGCTTGGTAAGACTGCAGCTAGGTAAGACTGGTACCAGCGAGATCTCAGTTTTTCAGAGCATACTTCAAGAAAGATAAAGGCAACATGGGATAACAATAACGATGCAAAATTTGTAAACTTATTCTATTAAGAGAGACTGGGAACATTTATTTATGGAAGAAAATAAGCAGTTGTGAGCTAGAATACGAATTTTAAGGTAAAGAGGAATAAAATAGGGTGTATGTGATATAAAATATCAGTATTAAAATGCAACAAGGGAGACTCAAGCCCAATATTAAGAAAAACTCTAATGGCAAAGATGGCTAATGGCTGAAATAAAGGGCTAGGGACTGTGGAGTCTCTGCCATTGCAAGTCTTTGAAAAGGGGTTAGACAAATGTGTGTCAAAAATTCTATATTGGCATACCTCTTGGTAGTCCTGTCTACCCCACTTTCTAGTTCTGTATTTCAAAATGAGCAGTAAGACAGGAAACATTTTCTGGGCCATGCATTGTGAAATATGTGAATTAATGCAGATTTATCCACTCCATACTGCAATACACTGTGCTATTAGGTGTGGATATTTTGACAGTTTAAATAAATAATAAAAAAAAAAAGTTGTATAATTCCATTCCTAGTTGTGCCAGTTTTCCAGACTGCACCGCCCCTGCCCCAGAATAGCTGGAATACACGTGTGAGGAATTCAGTTCAGTTTGGTTTATACTGAATAGTGCTTTACTATGCAAGCTGTCCTATTACAGGTCTCTTTACATTTGCAGAGCAAGATAATGGGATTATGTTCTGGTGTGGTACAGTAATTTTTTACTTGAATAATTTTTTTTTCCTAAAAGTGCATAAACTATGGAAGAGATTGCTGTAAGAAAACTACCTGTTATGGTAGCAAACCCTCAGCAAGCTACCAGTATAGCCACTAACTGTTGCTGTAATTTTACAAGTAAAACGAAAATATTAAAAATTCCAGAGTGGAAGCTTTGATCTGAAGATCCACCTCATTGACTATCTAATTCATTCCTAATGACATAATCATTGGTGAACAGTAAGTGCAATTCAGAAGGTCAGAATCCTAATATTAGTCACTAGATTTTATAACCAAAATGCTGCTTTACTACCTGTTTCTATTCTTTATTGTCAAAAAGAAAGAAGAAAACATAGCCTGTTTTAAATATGGTGATAGAAGGCATTTGTACAAACTGAAGATTCATAATTCAGTTCTGGCTATGAATTAGCCCTAAATGAAAATATTTTTATGGCCCTTTCCTAAAAATACATAAACAGAAATAAAGCCAAGCCATAGACAGATTAATTACTAGATTGTCTTCCTTATAGAAAATAAGGTCTGGATAGCCTAGTGCATTTCTTGTGCTAAATAATCAATATTTTATGGTCTTACCATATTTAACTTCACATCTAAATACCCTTTTCAAGAAATTCTAGTGCAATACTGTGAGCATAACTCATGGTCATATTCAGGTGAATTAATGATTCCCTGAAATACACCATGCATAGGAAGTCATATTTCATCTGCAACTGTTTCTCTTATTCATTATCTAATCTTCCAAACCCCAAATCTCTCTGCAGCTCCTTCTGAATTTCAACAAAACATGTTCTAGTGGTCTCTTCCAAAGCAGGGGCAGAAATCTGTACATTTACTTTATCACAGACAGTTGAGGAAAGCCCCATTAAAATTTTAAAAAAGTTTGCCATCTTAAGGCTCTATGTCTTAATAAGCAGACGAATACCCATATATATGAGAACAGTTGCTATAAGTTTTATAAAAATAATTACTAAAGTGACACTGGTCTGGCATTACAGGACATATTTGTACAATACACAGCCCCTTTTGTCTCCCTTCATGCCAATGTGTAGGGACTTTGTCCATACCCACTCCAGCTGCATTCCAAGTTTCCTTTGAATTCAATAAAAGATCTGGTGATGGATACATGTAATGCAAGATAGCAGAATGTTTTGGTAGTTCTAGAAGAAATTTAGATCTAATTTTAATATTTTTTCTCTATTAGTTTGATCAAAGTTTGGAGTTATTTAAAGTCAGGCTTGACAAATTTCTACCTTCGAATGGCTGTCTACAACAGATACACTTTTTGTGCTGATGAATAACAGGGAGGGGGAAAGGTACAAACTAAAGACAACACCAAACTTCTATTGGAAGACCCAATTATTTTCCTCCCGATGTTATCTCCCTTGGACCTAGCAACTACAGAGCCCCTCAATGTAATCTTCAGAGCCTAGTTCAGAGAAGGTTTCATGCACAGGCTTAGTTGTAAACAGGTGACCAAGTTTCATTAAAGTCATCAGGATGCAACAACCCACTCATGTCAGTGATCTGCCAAGTGTTTTTCTCAGTCATGCTGACTTGATGAATCAGCTTTCAGCACCAGCAGCCGGAGTCCAGGTCAATCTCTTTGAAACCTGGTAAAAGTTCTACCACCCTGAAAGGAATGAAAAGTATCACCTTATGTCATCTTCTGCTTCTGATGAAGTTAAGCTGAGTACACATTGGACTTTTTTTCCCCTGTAAATATATTGCTTATTTTTGCACTATGTTCAGCTGAAGAATAACATTGTCTTTTAAAGTAGCATCATTACGCAAATGTCACTGTAATTTTCCCCAAAGTATCATCCATTAGTTATAAAAGGTGCAAATGAAAAGAATTTTAAAATTGGCATGGGGGTAGAGGAATAAGGAATAATGCACTAATAGTCTAGGTGGTGGTTGGATTTTTGGTAAGCTTTCAAGAGAAAAGGAGAGACAGAGAGAGGTGATCACCTGAACTTAATGTACATTTTTATACATAAAAACATGAAAAGGACAAAATAATCAGGAGGTATGAAAGTATTTCTGAGGCAAACAAGGACCCACTGTGATGCATAAAAGGATAGATAGATAGATAGATAGATAGATAGATAGATAGATAGATAGATAGACATGTACATCCATGTGTAGTTACATGAAAAAGAGAATGAGACAGCTTGGCAGTTAGGACTTTGTATATCTCATAATCCCTAATGGTGTTTTAAAGTACTGGGACCAGTTGATGACTGAAGTGATGGATCACTTTTGGTCTGTAAGTCCTAACATGACCGAACTGTATGCAAACTGGACCTTATTTAGGAAACTTAGAACAGGCTTCAGTAATAATAGATTTGTAACTGATTTTTTTTCACTGCTTGATTAGGTTTGGGATTTTTTTTCATGATCTTCTAAGTTCTCATTTAAAAACTGGACAGCATTTTCTTATCCACTTTCATCAATCGTTTCATCGGGGAAAAGTATTTTGACCAGTATTAGTCACAGTTACAGGCATCAGCACTGCCACCTATTCAAAATATTAAGTTTCAAAAGTTTTAGATGTTTATGAAACTATTGTTGGAATTCTCATCACAAATACACTGATTTTTATTTTATAAGTGAATTATGTTATTTTGACATCTGAATTGCTGCCATTCACTCCTCTGTTTGCATTCCTATGATGGGTGTGAACATTTGTATGAATGGCATTCAGTTAAAAAACAGAGCTAAAGACATTTCCTCTGTTTCCTCTTCCCATTCTGTCTCTTGACCACAAAATTTCAAAAAATCATAAAGGAAAGGAAAAAACTCTCAACAAACAGCAAATAGCCTCAGGTAGGACACCTTCTGCTTCAGCTTACTGCTGCAATGATTCAAACCACTGACTTCTACCTGTGACCTGTGACACTTTTTAGATTGATACCTTAATAATAATGTTGTTAGCTATTCTGGTTATTGTCTCTTAAAACTGAATTATTTTGGCCTCATCTTGTAGCCAAGCTCAATACTTTAATAATAGGGTTATTACCTGTTCTGGTTATTATGTCCTTATAACTCTGAATGATTTTCACCTCATCTGGTAGCCAAGAAGGAGTGAATTAGATCTCCAGAAGTTTACATGATAGAAAAAACATGTCCCACCCAAATCTGTTTTTGGATCCAATATTCAGAAAATATAAGGCACTTAGTTACCCAGTACTTTCTCACATCCTGAATGCACTCTTCTAAACATTAGCATAGGTTTGGCCTCAGTTTAACTCTGCAGGGTAACGTAAATCCACTGCTACAGAGGAGGAAGAAAACACACATAGTTCAAAATCAAGAATTAACAGAGAGATCTTGTTTTCTCTTAATTGTTCTGGGAAGTAAGATGATAATAAAAAGGCTCAGAACTGTTGCAGAGGAATAACGGGTCATCACTTCAGATCAATGTGATCAATTGATGCCAACTTTATTTCATTCCAAACCCAATATTTATATGTTCCTTTTTCCCAGTACTCGAAACACACCCCCTAACAGTCTCTTCTCATAGGTTAAGTATTGTGGCGAGACCTGTTGAATGGTGATTCATTATCCTTTTCCACATTCTTTACATTCTTTTTTTCTTCTTGCTTGATAAACAACCATCTTGTTTATGGCCCTAACAGCCATCTCAGCAAATGCTGGATTGCTCTCATGTCTGTTACCTGTTAAAACCCTCCACACAGAACCTTTTATTTTGATTAAAAATCTTTTGGTATTACTATCTCTCATGTATTTTAAATACTCTAACTTGAAGTATAATAGTCCATGATTAAGCAAGATAATCCAGCCTATGACATATGACATGTGAATAAAACAAAATCCAAAGACTTTGAATTTACATCTCACTTGGTAGTAGTCACTGCCTGAAGACCGTTTCTCATTTCATTATGGGCTTCTATTTACATATTTTAAAAAAGAGACTTCCAAATTCCCTGCCCATGGCAGGGGAGTGTGTTGGGGGGTGGGGGTTGGAACTTGATGATCTTTAAGGTCCCTTCCAGCCCTAATAATTCTATGATTCTATTATTCTATGAAATTCAAGGGTTCAGTTCATTTGAGCTTGCCTTACTGAACAGCCCTGATTTTGCATATTCTCAGTTTCCAAGTTCGCCAAATTAGGCATGCAATTTTGCTCAAAGCTGTTTAAGCAGAGAATTTGTCCATATTCAAGTGTCTTCTTGTCCTTTCTTGCAGAAAAAAAGAAGTGAATATATTTTTTATAATGTTTAATTTATATATAGTGATATATCAGCAGGACCAGGGAGGTGATAATCCCCTGTATTCTGCACTGGTGAGGCCTCACCTCGAGTACTGTGTTCAGTTTTGGGCCCCTCACTTCAAGAAGGATGTTGAG